>CABFVX010005733.1:0-47357 GCA_902151425.1 Timema shepardi | reverse complement strand
TCCTGTTCCCTGCACAGTACTAGCAACAATGGATGATACATAACAATATGGTGGTATCTCCAAGCAGGGTAATCAACACTTACCTCTTGTTCCCTGCACAGTACTAGCAACAATGGATGATACATAACAATACGGGGGTATCTCCAAGCAGGGTAATCAACATTTACCTCCTGTTCCCTGCACAGTACTAGCAACAATGGATGATACATAACAATACGGGGGTATCTCCAAGGAGGGTAATCAACACTTACCTCTTGTTCCCTGCACAGTAGCCTACTAGCAACAATGGATGATACATAACAATACGGGGGTATCTCCAACAGGGTAATCAACACTTACCTCCTGTTTCCTGCACAGTACTAGCAACAATGGATGATACATAGCAATATGGAGGTATCTCCAAGCAGGGTAATCAACACTTACCTTGTTTTCTGCACAGTGCTAGTAACAATGGATGATACATAACAATACTGGGGTATCTCCAAGCAGGGTAATCAACATTTACATTGTTTTCAGCACAGTACTAGCAAAAATTGATTATACATAGCAATGCCATGTACAAATGCAATTTATATAAGGAAAAATGTAAGCAGCAATATGACTTGAAATAAATAAAATATGGGTTTTGTAATTTTTGTTCGCATATTACCAGGGCCCGGATATTGATTGCCTAAAAACGGTCAAAAAACGACCATTAAAATTATACCAAAACTATGAAAAAAATTGACTCAAGAATTGCAAAAAATGACCAAAATTTTAACGAAAAGTCAAATGTATTTATTACAATAGTTTATATTTACATAATGAATGTGATATCTGACATACTAGGAACACAAAGATTTAAAAAAATTATGTAACTTATTAAAACAATAATTAATTATATTTAAACAAAGATAAATTTGACACAAATTCTTTAATGTTTTTTTATTCTTTCCTCTATGTAATCTCTTCGCAGACTGAATCAATGAATATTCTGCCGAGATTACTAGGAAGCTTTGCGATCAGAAGACAAACAATTCTGAAATAAATAAAATGTTATTGTTAGATATTCGTGAGATTATTCAGATTTGAATATATTACAAAACAATAAGTGTAAGCTGCATGTACTTATGGGAGTAAACATTTAAAATTCTTACCTCATTCTGCATTGCAGTAGATGGCTGTGAACACGCGCAAATTTTCTAAGGAAATTAGACGTCGATTGTCAGCCGACACATTCTTGTATTTGGGAAAACTCCTTTCAACGTCTACAGAATCGATGGGAGCAGTGGCGGCTCGTGTATAGGCACTGCAGAACTGCAGCACGCCCTATTTCCACTTGATGTTATCGATAGCATTTAATATAATGAGTCTTTTTTTCTTTAATTATTTCTTTATTTTTGTAGTACAATATCTATTCCTTAAGCTTAATGTTAGTACTTTAGTAGCTATCCCCCAGTTTATGAAAAAGATACAAAAATCGTTGTATGGAACTGTGCGTTTCACAGTGCCAGCGACATGGTGTTTGATTGTTGTGCACATGCGCACATAGGAAGGAGGTGGAGAGTAAGGCGGGACTTCCAGGTAGAGAGAGAGCACTGTTGCTTTCGCAGTGCCGGCTCTGGAGTGATGGTGGAAGGAAGTTTTTTTTTTACTCAGCGTGTGTTGTGTTTAAAAACCGTGTACCATATTCTTGAATGTGATAAAGTGTAGAAGAGTGTAGGATTATATTATTATTATTCTGCTTTCAGCTATTCTATTTCATTAAGTTTTTTTCGGTTATTTTATTTAACATAAAGACTAAATGCGCTTGCAGTACTTTCAATGGAGAAAAATTTCCTCAATTGTCTTCCAGAGATCAAGGAGAAAATTATTGAACTTTTTGCGCAAATTAAAACAAGAAGAATGGATTTCAATTTTAAATGAATAGATCAACTGTAACAATTTAAGTTAAAGTAAATAAAAAAAATGTTGTTTTTTTCTGTTAAGATTTCATCAAGATCCTGAATAAATTTTCTTTGTATACAGGAATTCTTGTTTTGATATTTTAGAATCGTGCATCCAAATGTGAAATATTGTATATGTGTTCCTCTATCTGTGCTGGTGTCCGTGTAATAGTAATAATATATGTATTAGCTGTGGCGGGTCTATGGGTACTCATGAGCTCCTTGTTCGCACTCCCTCCCCTCCCCCCCAGTCTCTAATTGCATCACGCGTGTGGACATTTTCGCGATCTCTTGTCTCGCACATTTGTAGCATATGGCTACAAGCATAAGAGAGTCAAGTCAGGAAAATATACAACCTACCCCGTTTCAAACACAATCGAGCATAGCTGCGCCACGAGATAGACTAACCGCTGCCATCAAGGTTCGAACGGTGCCCACTAGAGTGCGACACACACCCAAAGGCGTTCCAAAGAGAGGTCATTCTACTATAATCTAGAAGGTTCCAGTTGTTTGGAGTGTATAGTAGAAGTTATTGTTGTCAGGCGCATTTCCCCCCTTGGTGATCCATTAGTATTCCCTCACTATGTATCCTGTTCTCCAATGTTCTCTTGTTCTCTTGTATATATAGTGCCGGCGGGGCAGCTTGTCGGCACTCTTGGACTTAGCTTGAATGGAGGAATAAGAAGCTAAGGCTTCAGATAGTTAAAATGTAAGAACAAATGTCTTTTTCGGCTTAGTACTACTTCATCAGTATTAATTATCTATCTATACATTTAACTTTTCAAAATTCTTGTTTCGGCAATATATTATTAATTTTGCAAAGGGAAATTTATAATGTATGTAATTGGATCGATGTTGAATTTTGTCACGCATGAAAAAAGTCGATTGATTATGATATGGATATCTATACTTGATTTATGTTTGTGGGTATCGACACTTAATTTACTATTGAAGATGTCGATACTTAGGTTATTTTTGCGGAGATTGATTAGTTTGAGGATATAACCTCTGCTATGATTGCGAGACGGAAGAAACTTTATAATGGGTGGTAATATTGATATTTTGCAACCAATTTTGGTTTTGTCTTCTATAAATATGGCAAAACAGGTTTCACTTATAGTTTAAAATTTATTCTTCAGAATATCTATTGACCTTATTATTATTGTGCAATTTAGCTAGGATTTTTTGTATAATGGGAATGTGTATAGATGATTTAGAAAAGATGAGGGAAGTTTGAGAACTCACCTTTGTAAATAATGAAGATAGATTTTGTAATTGATATTTGTTCACGAGGGTCACGTAACTTTACTTGTTTGTTCCGTGCGGAAAGAAAATATTTAATTACTATTGTCATTTTCTGAGGCAGCTGTTTTTAGTGTAAATCTGCATTTAACCTAGATATGTGTTTTTTAAATCAATCATTCTAAATCTTAAAGAAAACTAGTTGTTTGTCAACTCGACCATCATTATGATTTATTAATATATCTATGTATTGTTCAAACATATTCATATTCTAATACTTATATATTTAATTATGTTATTTATGAATAAATACCAACAATGCAACTTCAAGTTTTCTTTAATGTCAGGAATAGAGATAATACCCTTAGGTCATATTGTGTTTACTTATCTTTTTCTTTGTAGGTACATATATACATATACATAATTTTCTTTGAGGACGACCGTCAACATATCATTCCCGCAACCGGTGTGAGTTGCGTGCTCTGAGTTTCTAATGTTTATACTCAGACATTCAAAACAAGAACTCCAGATACTCACTCCTATTGCCCTTTTTTGATGTCATTCATTTGGACCTCCTATTGTGGTTTAATTTTGCTAAGGAGAGTTTTCATTTATAATCTTGTTCTAATGCTGTTTTTGCTTAACTAAACTGGTTGCTGCCTGATGCTCTCCCTTGACACGTTCTTGTTCAGTATGAATTGTAGTTAAGTCCCTTTGTAACTTGGTGTGTTCCTCCTATATGGATTGGTACGCGTTGCTGGACCTCTTTAGATGTTTTCTCCATGTCGGCATGCTCCTTTTCGTATTTAAGATGCCAATCTAATAGTTTGTCTAGTGCTTTCCCTGTCTTGTCTTGGGCTACTTTTAGTGTGGTCGTCATCCCTTGAATCATCTCCTATTATCTTTTTTGGGGGGAAGTTGATATTTCTCTGGAAATCGATTCTAAAAGTGTATTCAATGGTGACATGCCTAGTGTAAGTGGGGAAAGCTGCACTACCTCCTCTGTGACCTTACCTACATGAGTTGTTGCAACATTCTTGGTTAGGTTAATTAAAGTTGTTTGTTGTTGCTCAACTATCATATCTTATTGTCTAATTTCAATCGGTTCATCATCCTCAAATACCCTCAACTGACTGTTTTATCTGCTCACCAGGCCTGTGCCCTTATCTTCATTCAAGTGTTCCATTTCCTTTCCTTTTACGGTCCGCTCTTTCCCTTCCAAGGTAATCTTCGTTTGTCTTGTGGTCCTCGTCGACTTTATTTCTTGATATCTTTGACAAGAGATATCATCATATCCTCCTCCTATCTACTACGTCCTAGAAGACTTGTAATTACTTTTTAAAAATGCTTACGGGATCGCTTACCTTGCGTCACCGCCCTCCACACGCCACTGGAAAGTTACCGACTTCTTTATACCCTGTCCCCACTCACCAATTCTGCTAACCGCTTACACCTATCTGACGATTGTCGGTGTATCTCCTTCTTGTAAAGTTGCTAGGTCTCGTAGTCGTAGTCCTGTCTGTCGGTAATTCTGTTGGTTCGTTGAGTACGCCATGCGTTTATCGTTCACTTTCTACTATCCCGACCTGATTCGGTCTACATTCCCATTAGAATCCGAGTATCCATGTCGCGACACCACTTGTTGCGTCTCAACTATTTTAATAATTTCCTTCCTTGGACGATTTATTCATTAACTTGACAAAGTCTTACAAACTCAACTAAAATTTATATAATTTCTTCCTTGACTGACTTGTTGGCCTTTTAAATGTTAAGAGCTGGAAAGTTTACAGTAAATAAAAATATTGACACATATGAACTATTTTATTAATAATATATTAGGCATGTATGTAGATCACAATATTAAACAATTAATATAACATGTCCATGGCAATGTTCAAGTCTTGTTTACTTTCCATGGCAACTCGGCTATTTATCCTTACCACATCACACCATAATCCTATTTCTCCTTGTAAACACATTCATATAAAATTCAAAATACCTCTAATGTTGGCTACATCAAAGTATCGATGGCAACATCGATGTTTTTCTGTAGTAATTCAAAGAATAATTACATCGCAAGAACTTATTTATTAATTTGTTGATTCATAATATTTGTGCATAGCAACGGTAGCAAGAAGAGTAAACAACATCATAGAGGAATAAAAACAATCATGACAGTATCTAGGATTAACATATAATAAAGTGCACACAAGTCTTTGGCGAGTGATTAATTGTTCATTGTTTTGTCTTATTTCAACACTCCCCCTCACTCGTCAAAGTCGTTGTCCAAGCCCAAGAGCTTTCCTTCTCTCTAACTCCCCATTGGCTTTATATTTATTCTTTAATACCATTCTACTACCTATCACATAGTCGCCATCTTCTCGATCTACAATTTCCCAAGTTTCATTTTTAAGTGAGATTTTATTTCTTCTTTCATAGTTTTTTTTTTGCCATGCTTCTCTATCACCTCCTTCTAATGCATCTTTAACATCACAATAGACTGACACATCATAATCTGACATCCAAATTGGAGGTTTCCTGTTGCGTTTTGGTCTTGAATGTACTTGATCTTCAGCTGGATCTTGCTCTTCTTGGTCTGAGCGTTCTACGAGGTCTTGAACTGGAACAGATGGAGTTGGAAGAGTTATTTCATCAACATTTTCTTCATTAATAACTTCTTTATTGTCCTCATTATGTTGATCATCTATTACTATAATGTTTTCTCCTCTTCTCTCCTTTGAGTCATAGAATTTTTTGTTCAAAACTCTGACATCTCTTGTGATTTTGATTTTCCTTTCGTTGGGCATCCATATTCTATAAGCTTTCGAGATTTCAGAGTATCCGACAAAAATCCCTTCATCTGCTCTGGAAGTAAACTTTCCTTTGCCAGGTTTTTTGTCCAAAACGAAGGTTTTGTTGCCAAATACATGAAGATGTCGAACCGATGGAACTCTTCCTACCCATTTCCGAAAAGGAGTTTCACCTTTAAGGGTCCTTGAGGGAGACCTATTACGCAGATAGTTTGCTGTGTGAATTGCCTCAGCCCAAAATGACGGGGGGACGTTTGACTCCAACATGAGACATCGGGCTTTATCAAGTAGGGTTCTATTCATCCTCTCAGATAACCCATTTTGTTGAGGGGTATATGGTGTAGACAGCCGCCTCTGAATTCCGCATTCTTTTAGAAAACTCTCAAAGTATTTGTTGCAGTATTCTGAGGTTTCATTATCAGATTGCAGAAATTTAATTTTGTTTTCTGTAAAATTCTCAACCTCGTTTTTATATGTTTTGAAAACTTCTAGAACTTCATTTTTATGTTTTAAAAAATAAACTCGGCTGTAGCGTGTTTTCTCATCCGTAAAGGTTACAAAATATCTTGAACCGCCAGGGGATTCAACACGCATGGGGCCACAAACATCCGAATGCACTATTTCCAAAACTTTGAGGTTTTCTGGAACTTCTCTTGTAGAAAAGGGAGCTCGGGTCAATTTTCCTTTAATGCATACCTCACAATCACTCAGCGTATCACCCTTTTTGAAATCTAAGCCTTCCAATGTTTTATTTTTGCACGCCAACCTTAAATCTACTTCATTTAAGTGAGCTAGTTTTTTATGCCATTTTTCTATTGCATGTTCTTCGTGTGCTTTATTTGTTACTTCTACAGACTTAGAATTAACATAATATAGCCCATTTGACTTCTTAGCTTGTAGTACTACATTGCCTTGAGGATCTGTTACTAATGCTTTGTTCTTTTTGAACAGGACATCGAACCCTTTATCAGTCACTTTAGATACTGATAGTAAATTTGTGGTCAGATTTGGTACAAATAATGTGTTAGGCAAATTAATTTTGTTCGAATCTTTCATTTCGATTTTAACTAGGCCAGTCCCAATAATAGAAGCTGTATGATTCTTAGATGCCAGTTTAAGAGTCCCATGTTCAGGGTTTTCAACAAAGTCCTGAAAACTGTCTTTATTTCCACACATATGAGAACTGCATCCGCTGTCAATGCACCATGATGAAATTTGAGACTCACCTGAATTAGAAGAAAGGCACTGTTCTTCCACTTTGAAAGTTGACTCCCCCTTTTTATTGTTGCTCCAACAGTTCACGGCCTTATGACCGATCCGTCCACATTTATGGCATTTATATTTAAATTCCGAGGTTGAGGGAACATTTGTAGGTTTTTGAAAATAATTTGAACGACCTTTGTTCTTTGATTTTTTTTTATTTTTTCCGAAAAAAGCATCCTCCAAGGTCATACTATCATTTTTGCTTCTGGCTTCAAACTCTTCAATTATTTTGATTCTTAAGTCCTCTGGGGTAGGCAAGTTATCCCTGGACTCAATTGCTACCCTAAAATTTTCAAAGGATTTAGATAAGCTATAAAGCATCATTATGCTTAAAAGATCGGGATTTATACTGATTTCCAACTCTTCAAGCCTATCAACAGCGTCAGTGAATTTATTTAAATGATTACGGACGTCGTCACCCTCATTCATTTTCTGAAGGATCAATTGTTTCAATAAAGTGGCTTTTCTAGCGGGACCTTTACTTTGGTAAAGTTTTGATAATGTATCCCACACATCTTTTGAAAATTTACAGTTCTTAATATGTCTAAGTTCACTGGGCGATATAATTAAGGTAAGATCTGACCTTGCATTGAGATCTTGTTCCTTCCATTTCATTATATCAGCATCATTGGTTGTGGAGCATTTTTCTTGACCAGAAACATATTTCCATAATCCATTTCTTATCAAAACTGCTTGTGCTTGAAGCTTCCAAGTATCGTAGTTATCCTTTTTAAGTGGCTCGATACGATAGTTTACAAAATTTGCCATGACAAAAAATTATTGTTTAACTAGCAGCGCGAACTAGAACACTTTCACAATCGACGAGCACAACTTAATACTTTAATTTAAACTACAATAACTTACAGCAGTTTTGGAATGAGTTACTTCATTTATTTAGAGAACATGTCTGGGCCCATAACCTGTAGTAATTCAAAGAATAATTACATTGCAAGAACTTATTTATTAGTTTGTTGATTCATAATATTTGTGCATAGCAACGGTAGCAAGAAGAGTAAACAACATCATAGAGGAATAAAAACAATCATGACAGTATCTAGGATTAACATATAATAAAGTGCACACAAGTCTTTGGCGAGTGATTGTTCATTGTTTTGTCTTATTTCAACACTAACGTTGGCTACATCAAAGTATCGATGGCAACATCGATGTTTTTCTCTCGATGTCCATCGCTAGAAGGGAATTCGCCTTCATACGAAGAATAGGCAGGGCTAGCTAGTCGTAGCAGGATGGGGACAATAGGTAAAGGGGAGGTAAGGTTCGGTTTCACAATGCATGGCGCTGACCACCACGCACCTGACTCATTCATTTCAAAAACATTGCCTGCTATTACTTAAACCAAAAAGCTATTTTTCTTGAAACTATTATGGCAAGATTAAATTGACGTGAAAGTGCAAATAATAACTTTAAAAGGAACTGGGTGTTTGTGGGGATGGGAGCGTGCGGCCCCTGAACCACAGGAACGATAAGGAATTAATAGTAAATATAATAGTATGTAGCAGGAACAAAATTACCTAGGATTTGTTTTGCAATATGTAGCTACAATAACCCACTATTCTCTAAAGAAACATTCTCGAACAATACATTAATGTTAAAAACTTCATCTAGGTCCATGTGTAGTCATGTTGAGGTGTCACTGATGATGAAGATAGTAAGCAACCGTTGAAGACTGTCACCGACAACCACATTCTGCCACCACCATGTCGTGGTAACTGAAGCGATAGGTGAGCACCCCGCGGTGATCCATGTACAGCACAGAGATGGGTTCGAGTCTGGTGGGGACACAACATGCCCTGGCAGTCTTGGAGGGAGTCACACTGTGTAAAAGTGTCTGCACAATGGCGTGTTTGGTCGGAGACAAGTGCTCGCTCACGGGGAAGAAACACTTGCCCACGCACTGGAACGCCTGCACAGTTTACACACACTAAAAATACTGACGAATGCGAAATTAGCAAATAAACATAATGGTATAGCACCCGTTCGGGTTATGCTCCTATCGCAATGGCTCCGACTCCAAGATGATTATTTGGGGGCGCATGTGTGGACTCTCCTCCACCCCCTTGATCTTACTTCTAATCACAAATGTGTCAATTTCTTCGGGAATTTGTTAATTATAAATAAGCTTACTGATAATGTATTTATGATATTAATCGTGACACAACAACGAAGACAGAACTAAAAACTGACTGACTTGATGCTGCACGACATAAACAATAAAAGGTGGAAAAAATTGTAGTCTCACATAGTGGGAATTTGAACAGTGACTTAAGCACTCGGAGTGGTAACTAAACTAGTTCTATTTAATATCGACTTGACCCAGGCCATACGCTGGAAACAGTAATGCATGTAACTATCGAGTATCGACTGCTGAGTCGATACCGTTATTGTACTCTCTAGCAGCGCAGGATTTCGGGCCCTTAAAGTTTGTGCTACTCACAAACATACACTACACCTATCTATGTGCGAACCGGGAAACTTACAAGTGTTAGGCCCCGGGTACGATAAGAGCGACGGGTGGCGAGCGGCAGAGTGGCTATGCGGTAGAGTGGCTATGCGGTAGAGTGGCAGAGCAATAGAGTGGCAATGCTGTAAGTGGTGCCAGCTACAATAAAAGCGATAATTTCCCCCATTTCATGCAGTACTTTCATCCAGTTGCCAATATGGAGAAACTTGTGCAACTGCTGCTATTAAGTTAAAATACTTTACTGGGAAGACACGTATTGTGTAGAACTTGGAGGAAGTATGGTGTGCACCCTATCAATAAGTGTAGGCGTAGCTACGGAGAATATCACCATCTATTTCGTTGCTTAAGAGAAGACGAAGCCCACTTTTTAGAGTATACAAGAATGTCCATAGGAACGTTTTATTTTATACTTCAGCGAATGGTGCCTCGTTTGGAGAAGATAAGAGTGGACCTTTCAAACCAAGTCACACCAGAGGATCGGCTTGTCGTAACACTAAGGTAAGTTAGAACAACACTTTAAGATATACCACAAACAATGCTTATAGTACTGGAAGAGTGGGAACCTAATTTAGAGTATTTGGTTAATGGAAACCTTTTTTAATTACAAATTAATAGTTTTATCGTACATTAAAAAAACTAAAATTTAAATGATAACACAATTAACTACGATTTTTCAATTTAAACTGAATACAGGCATTTCCAATATTTGTGTAAAAGGGCGAAGCTGGATTCTTGATAAAGTTCCATTGTCTGTAAAGTGGTGAACTGACTTTGGTTTGAAAACTGTGAAGCCCTTAAGCCCGTGTCTGAAGAGGATGTCCCTGGATAATTATTTTCACGAGAACCCACAGACGGCTTCGGTGAGGTCTGGGTGTCATATGAAGTGGATGACTCTTCAAATTGATAGCTGAGAGAATTGGATCCATTAATGTTCACAGACGTCCTCCAAGACTCGTGTTTTCGGTATGCCTTCGTTACACTGTTCTGTATTTGGAAACGGAGCTCAAGTTTTCCCATGTGATCTAATCCTTTGATGAATGTTAACAAGCTTACCAATAAATGATAGTCACCTACCTTCTCCTTTTGCACCTGCATACCTAAAATAGCGTTTAATTTTCTCTCCTCAGGCTTAGTTAGTTTATTCTCCATTTCTCTTCTAATATTGGAACTGGCTTTATATCTGTGGGGTCGTGCGAATCTATCCACACTTTCTCGAGAAGTTGATGCTGTAGATCTCGCCTTGTCTGGTCGGGGGTTGTATATTCCCGTATCTGGTTGTGAGATGGTTTCTAGTGGAACTTGTTCTTCAATATCTGAAGCAGAATCACGATTATCGTCATCCTAAGACTCTTGGTATTGAGTTAGGTTCCCAACAATACGGCTGGGAATAAAA
Organism: Timema shepardi; assembly: GCA_902151425.1. NCBI lineage: Eukaryota > Metazoa > Arthropoda > Insecta > Phasmatodea > Timematidae > Timema > Timema shepardi. The sequence continues at coordinate 36,242 of CABFVX010005733.1, read as the reverse complement.
ACATCTCTCGTAAATTGCATTAATTTGAAACATTTCCAATTAGGTTTTTGAATACTAGTGGCTGAATCAGGTCTTAGGGGCCGTTTTTGAATTAGCTTACGGAATTTCTTTTTCAAGTTTTTTCATTTACTTTTGGTCTCCTCTTCTGGAACAGAGAATGAAATATATTCTTTGTAGTACTGGTATTTTTTATGTAACGTAATATTAAAATGTCTAATATGTACATGTTTATGAATACATTTTTGTGTATATTTATATGTGTAAATGAAAAATATATATTATAAAAAATTAAATGTCCAATATAATTGTGTGCATTTTTCAGGTTCTTGTCAACTGGTGCGACATTTAGACACCTAGCATTTGAATTCCGGCTTGGGAGACGTACTTTGAGCATGATCATCTATGAAACATGTTCAGCATCTGTGCGGGAGTTTGGGTAACCAAAGAACATTTGAAGCAAGTGGCAGAAATATATTTGCAGAACAACCAATTCAATGTTCCTCCAAGCAAGAGCCTGCCTGGCACAAACATAAGCGTGCCAAATGTGTTTATAGGATATGAAGCTTTCCCCTTAAAAATCTACCTCATGCGTCCTTATCCTGGCAAGAATATAACTGAAGTGGAAGAGATCTTCAATAATAACCTATCCAGGGCGAGGAAAACTATAAAATGTCCTTTTGGTATTCTAAGGCCCAAACGGTGATTTCTAGGAACCGCTTTGGAAATACCAACAATATCAAAAGTAAGCCTGCTTGTCAAGGCCGTCTGCATATTTTACAACATCATCAGAGAAAGAGACGGCATCAACTACCCGAACTACATATCGAACCTCCTTGGGGAAATTGGAGGAGAGCGGGGCAATAATCTAGGCCACACTCCCGAGGTGTTTCAGAGGCTAAGCTAAGAAGCTACGGAATTAAGAAATAAATTTAAAAACTATTTCAATCAGTAGCGTACGTGAGATGGACACTACCAAATGTTTGGTTATTATATTTTATGTTAGTCTTGGTCATGGGTGTCAAACATACTGCCCGTGGTGAAATCAAATTTGACCCTTCACTTTACCTCGTTTTCGGGAGCTCTTCCTCCTCATTAGCTTTCTGAGACACCTCCCTACCCCTTCACTTCCAACTCTCAATGTACCTGCGTGTCCTCCTCCCAACACTTTGTTCTGAGTCATTGTGTAAGAATTGTTATGGTTTTTATTTTACATATTAACAAAATGGTATTAAAAGAAAAGTTGTAAATGAGTGCAGAGCATTAAATGAAGCATGTTATCTCTAGTGTTATTTAATGAAAGAATCAGGAGATCAATTTGTCTTATTAGTAATTGTGTTGTCTCTGTAATAAAGGATATAACGTGAGGCGTCATTACGAAACAAACCATTGATTCACATGACAAATCTAATGGCCAAGCTCATTAGGACAAACTCGTAAAATATAAAAGCGAATGGTCGAAACACAAACGTTTTTACACATTTTATTTAAAGTATAAAATAAATTATGATCTAAAAATAAAAATCCTATGTGTGGCTCACAATCCTCCCTTAATTCTTTAATGTGGACCTCACACCTATCTGAGTTTGACACCCTTGGGTTAGGTTATGTAAGTCTATTCTAGGACAGGTCAGGTTATGTTAGGTCAAGATGTATTTTAATACTTCATAGATATTATGTTCAATATTAAAAAAGTATTAATATTAAATTACCTGCCAAGTTGAGTGATGATCCAACCTCATTCCAGAGTTTCCTCTTTATGACAGTGTTCTTAAGATCATTGTGGCAATAATTCCACGAGCATAGCCTCGACTGCACCTCCGAGATCAATACTTCACATTCATTGTCTGTCAATTTAAGTGAGGATTTAAACTTTTTATTTATATAAAACTTGTACTTTACCAGATAACATTTTCGCTTGGTCACATAGCACACCACACTTCACCATCCGTTAATTTACTCTCCTTGCAGGATTTCCTTTTTGAGGACACAAGTTTCACTGACGAATCTCGAACTAGACTGAAACCTGAGCGGCCGCCAAAAATGTAATGTCTTGGACCTGCGGCGAGTGGTGCCGTCCGAGCGTCAAACGATGCCGCCTTGCCGCGCTCGTTTATCATAGCCAGGAAACGTCACATTCCCTATCAAGCAACACAAACAAAAACCTAAGCGGCGCCGCTCTACCACTCTACCGCCCACTCTCCGCCTGTATCGTAGCCGAGGCCTAGGCTTCTTATAAGGACGATTCTATAAAATATTGAAAATGACAATTATTATTAAAAATAAAGAAACACTTGTATCTTGTAACACACTAATTAAAATACAAACGTGGAGAATTTTTATTGGGGGGAGAGGGGAGAAGTGGGGATCAAAATGACACTATGCCCCTTCTAGGCAATATTTGGGTCAGCAAAAATAACCTTACCTCCCCTGAAGTCGGTTCCACTGTGCTTATGTACTAATTACACTTATTATTATTATTATTATTATTATTAGCATCGCGTCTTACTACCCGTTCGGTTTATACGCACTTACGCTAATGTGTAATGGTAAGGTGATTGTGAGATGAAATGAAGGACCTACAGTTTAACGTGGAATCCGAACCACGGTGGAGACCTGGCATTCCTCACATTCACAAGATGTCTTGTCAGAGGTGAAGGAGGGGTTTAGTAATCAGATAAATCTGTGCCGGGACCGAGGATTGAACCCCGGCCGCTAGCATAGAAGTCCGACACCTTACCCCTAGACCACCAGTTCACCTTAATTACACTGTTGAATTAGAAAGGTTGAATTTAGAGGAAGAGTACCCAAATTTGTGTGTGTGTAGGTAGAGGGGAAAACCTTTTAGGGAAAACCACCCTCAGTACATCCGACCAGGATCGAACCTCGGTATGTCTTCGGCAGTCTACTCTATTGCGAGGGTAGTGCCTTAGACCATGCGGCCACCAAAGTGGGTGACATTAATTATTGTTCACTCGTATATAGCTGACGGTTTACGCAGCTCCATCACAAGCTCAGCCTTAAACTATCGGAGTATAATGACCTTGGACACGATACGAATCCTTGATGGCTCAGAGGTAGAGCATTGGTGCGCTAAGCCAAGGTCCTGGGTTCTATTACAGCTGTCATTTCAACTCATTTAAATTAATTTATATGTGGTCTACTTCAGTTATTACAATGATTTGCAGCATTTGTGATGATATTCGTTAACTAATAAACAATACATTTACTACAAATTCCACCATATCCCTTCTTAAACCCCCAATTCCTCTCTCCTAGATAAATTGATTCTCTCCCTCCCCGCCTGCCCCCTAAACTAAATCATTTTATATGGAGTGTACAGAAGGTGGCCAAATTATTAGACTCAAATTAATAAAAACACAAAAATTAATTTCTTCCCCCAAAGGCTCCTGATTTAACAATCTAAATGTAAATATTTTGATGTCACAATATATTTGATTTGTTTTAAACAAATTTTAGACGTTTTTACTATGTTTTCTCACTGCTGTTGGCAACACTGTAGTCAGCTGTTGGTTGACCCTCAAACCAGATATTTGTATGGTTCTCTACTATATGTTATTTATGTGCTGTTTTAGTGATTTTTTTAAAATCGTTTTGTTTTTGTTAATAGTATTGTTGTATTAAGTGTCCTTGGTAAATAAAACTTTGAAAGAGGGTGATAATTTGTAATATTAATGTGAATTTCTGTGAAATATAAAAGTGAGGTTATTGGTAAAGCAGGTGACTTAACACCGATAAAAATAGCAGCTGCTCGCATAATTTTAATGGGAAGAACAAAATCACAGAGATAAATTGCGAAAAAAACTAATATTTCACAGAAATCTGTGAGCCAAATTAAAATACAATGTGAGTTAGGACACGTGTAATAACAGAAGCGACCGCGGAAAATGTAGTCGGAAGCAAACACTAAGTGACAAGAGGTGTAAGAAAACTTAAAAATCTTGTTTTACAATACAGAAAATCAACAACAATGGAATTTTGTTACAAGATGCATGAGTCCGGATTAGAAATATCACCTCGGACTTGAGGAGAACACTGACTAGGGAAGGTTTTCGAGCTTGTCAACCCCGCAAAAAAGCTAAGATAACTCCTGCAATGGCAGCAAAGCGCATTGAGTGGGCCAAGGGCCTTAAACATTGGGCTAAAGTAAATTATCAGAAGGTTGGTACTTTTGTTTTACACTTTAAATAATTTTTCTTAATATCTATTAATCCAGAAATAGTTTAAAATATCATCAAAAAATATAACTATGCGACAACAGTAAACTTTTTTCTACTGAAATTTTTTGGAAAACTTAAAAGGTGCTTTTCTGTATGTTTACACTCCAAAAAGTGTGTTCTTCTAGGTAATCTTCACAGATGAATCAATCTTCTCCATTTGTGAAGAATCGAGTCAGTATGTCCAAAGAAGAACCAACAAGGAGTGCAATATTAATTGTGTTCAACAGAGTGTAAAACATCCTAATTCAGTAATGGTCTGGGGAATGATGTCAGTATGGGGTCCGGAAGAATTTTATATTGTGGAGAGTACTTTGAGACACGATCAGTACCTCAAGGTTCTGAAAGAAGTGCTTCTTTCTAAAGCAAATTTATGGTTTCTAAATGGAGAATTTGTCTTTATGCATGATGGGGCTCCCTGTCATAAAGGCCAAGACAATCTCAAATTTTGTGGCCGAAGAAGAAATTAATGTGCTTCCCTGACAGGCAACTCGCCTGAAATAAATCCCATCGAAAATCTCTGGTCCATAATGAAGAAAAAAGTATCACAAATTCGCTTAACAACTAAGTATCAATTGATTGAGCGACTCACTGAGATCTGGCGCCATGACTTGGATGTTAGAGGAAGCTGTATCAATTTGATTTAGAGTATGCTTACGAGACTTGAATTAGTTATAAAAACTTTGGGAATGCATATTAAGAATTGGGAATTATTTTCAAAATAATATTTTTATATGATTTTAACTGAATAAATAAAAAATTAATTTAAAAAAGCCATTGAGTCTAATAATTTGGCCACCCTCTGTACAATGTACATATAATTTGATCATCTGCCGCCTCTAGGTTTTATCTTTGATTACGACGTTCAACAACTTATTTTAGTAAAACCACACCAATGGTTATCTGAATATACAAGAAGGACCATCAAGATATATAATTTTAAGATTTAAGTATTTATTGCTTTTGGGAATGATAGTAGTTGTTCGTGTTTCAAATTTTAGCCTAAAATTGCAAAATTTTATTAGTTTTTTAGTCCTAGGCATTAGAGCTATCTGCACCCTACATTAATTTGAGAATACAAATGTGAATTTCAAACAGATAATTGGTATACCCCATTCCAAGCCACCTCCTCTGTATTTTTCCGGGATTCGAACCTAATATTGACTTCTCGGGTCAGCGATAAGCATGCGAGTTGAGCACGCTGTTACTAAGATAATTTTGTAGATTTGATTTAGTGATTTAAAATAAAATAAAATCTACATACAATAGGGTATTTTAAAGGATAGCTATTTATAAAATAAAGAGACCCACTTCATAGCCGTTGGGTGCTACTATCCAAGAGTCGTAATGGATCTCCGAAAAGTCAACATATAGAGGCCTCCGCCTGCAGGTGTTGCGATGGGGGCGCTTTGTCTTACGCGTTGTGACACCGGTCCCTTGTGATGTCATCATAGTGTCATCGTCCCACACGTTGTTGGTCTCTTCCTCGTACTCTTCAGGATCGGGAGATAGACTGCGCTTTAACCGAGAGCCGGGACTTCGGCCCTAGAAACACACAACAAAACTAGAGCCATCAGGATTTGTTAGGTTTAGTTAGGTTGATAGTCGGCCACGGGCAATGTCTGAGATATTAACTAACATAATAGTACGGTGTTGTATGGTTTTTATTTGTTTTTTAGCACCGCATCTTACCATCCGTTTGGACTATACACTTATGTACTAATTAATCTAATTGTTTTAGAGATTATGAAGTTTATTTAAGGTAAGTGTATCCACATTTGCGTGGAGAGAGAGTGTAAAACCATTTGGGGGAATAATCCTCAGTGGACCCAACCAAGATTCGAACTAAACGAATATGTCCATCAGGGGTGTATGTAGGATTTCATTTCGGGGCTTGATAGAATTAAAAGAACAGACAACACAACACAACTCTGCTAGACACTTAAACCGTTAAAAAGGAAAGAATATAAGCGCCAATATAGCGTTAAACCAACACACTAGCGCCTTAACGAATGGGCAGGTAACTGCTTCAATCAATCGATTTAACTATCTACCATATCTATAATCACTTTTCAATGTCGCTATTACGATACTATATTAGTATGCACGTATAAGAACATTGTGTGAAACGTCCAGGTATAAACTCACCTTAGAGAGGTGGGGATAGACCTCAGAGGGACTAATACACAAGTGTCAAAAACCATTAACATCCGGATCCCAACCATCCTCATACTACGTAATTTGGTTTAGTAAAAAACACGGTTGGGGGATTGAAAACAACACAGATACTGACGACTAGACTGGTATGAAAAGCACCAGTAGCCAGTCAAATACACCTACGGTGAAAACTGTCTAGCATCTTTATTGCTGAAGATCTAGTGGAACCATATATAAGGCTGCCATGATTAAGTTCGGATCTTACCAGGGACCTATAGAGGAACATCAAAAATTCTCTATTATCTCCACCCCAAGAGCGACTGCTAAAAAAAACTTTAAACAAATTGAGGGCTTTGACACTCTTCGCCTTTAGGTCTTTGATTTGGGGAGCCCACTTTAATTTAAAATCAAATTAAAGATCCATGAACTTTACGCTTGATGAGACTGGTAAAATAGCATGATCCATTAACATTTTGGTGGTTGGTTGTAAACCACTTATTTTATGGCAGTAGACGATCGTCATCTTGGCTGCAAAAGAGCGATAGCAATTATGCGATGCCTACGCCCGTAGATTGTTGACAGAGAGTTGTATCTAACTTTCCGCCCTGTGGAGACCAAAAAACTGAAATAAATTGCGTAGCCATTCATGAAAAGGCATGAATGTACAGGTAAGTACAGATTGTCTACAATGATATCTATAGCAATAGTGAACAACGCAAAGCTTAAAATACTCCGTTGAGGCACCACACTTTCTTGAATAAAATCTTCGGATAAGGCATTATCCATCCTAACCCGGAAGTGCCTATCTGACATAAAATAAGCTATAAAATGGGAAGCTCCCCTCTGAACCGCAATTTATAAATGGTTTTCAATATTTTGTACCACCAGGTGGTGTTGTACGCCTTCTACAAATCAAAGAAGACAGCCAAAGGTAATGGAATAAGGTGTTACGAACTGCTGTCAAAAGACAGACGAGATGATCCACCGTTGATCGGTTACGGATAAAACCACATTTAATATTAATTAGCAGATTGCGGGGTTCTAAATACCATTTAAATCAGCTATTTATTATTTTTTTAATATTTTGAATACACAACGAGTCAAGGCTAAGGGATATGCAGCTGGTTGGATCTGATTTATCTTTGCCAATTATATTTAAGGAATATTGATTGCCTGCTACCATAGTGATGATAACTGATGATATTAGCAAACACTATTGTAGATGTACAAAGGAGCGTCTGTTCATCAGAGGACTGATGGCGCAACATTTCATAGTGAACATCATTAGTGCAGCAGCTGTGCCGTCCACCTGGGATAGGGCACATATTAGATTATCTAAAGAAAAGGGGAACTTATAGTATACTCCCCCCGACTCTGACCAAAGTCAATAGTATGGCGCTCATTGTTTTGCGTTGCACTGAAAACTCGATAGAGTAGCTCGCAGTGCCAGAGATTGCGGAAATCATCAAGCCCAATACATTGAAGACTTCCACAAGAGAAGAAACAAGAGAACCGTTATACACGAGGGCATGATATTATTTGTAGGATTATGACTGCTACTGCTAAACATTAGTCGGGGAAGTGGAAATTATAATGGTTTGAAAAAAAATGTTTCCAAGACACTCTTCTGCTTCTACGAATTACACGGTGAGCTCAAGCACGTAGAATCCGGAATGAGTAAAAATTCTACAAAGTAGGACGTCAATGGAAGAGACGTAGTGGCCTTCGATGGACATCAATAGCCAACCGACACCTCTGGTTACACCAGGGACTGGATGGTAGCGTGGATTCAGCAAGGATTTAGGGATGAAAGCCACCGTCACCGCTATGACCATCGAAGTAAAGTATCCTGTTCTAAATTGTTGTAAGGAGAACAGGTCTTTTCAAATATGCTAAGCTCACGAAAATTTACCCATTCAGCACGTTTAAATACCCATTGGGGCACCCGTGTTAAACTGGGTATATTTTGAGATTTTGAAAGAAGAATGTGCAAATGATTAATATCACAGAATTCCTGTTGAAACTTGCAAATGAAGTGAAAAGAATTGCTAGGGCTACAAATAGTTAGGTCGATAGCAGAGGATACACCGTTAAAGATGGAGAGATGTCTTTGGCCCCCGGTGTTCAATAGCACCAGGTTTACCGAGATAAGAATATCCTCTACCACTCTCCCACGGGCGTCTGTAAAATTAAACCCCCACACAGGGCTGTGAGAGGTAAAATCCCCCAATATGATAGAAGGGGTGGTAGTATGTATAAGGAGAGCCTCTTTGAAACACGTTCACCTGATGGGAAGTGGATATAGAACACTGTCACTACCAAAGAAAGGGAGACACGGAAAGCGATTACTCGAAGATCAGAAACGATATTAAAATATTTATGATATGTATTGCTTCTTGCGTGTATATCCACACCTCCGCTTGCCCGATCAAAGAATGTTTGTTATGATATACATTGTATCCACGGAGCATTAGGTTGTGAGCAGGGCAGTAATGGGTCTCCTGCGAACATGAGATGGAAGGATGCAAGAGAAAAAATAAGTAATTAGATTCCTTTACGTCAGCATAGAATCCCCTACAAATTCAATTTTAGTAGCAACATTATTAATTTATATTAAATTCATTCATCCACGCAATCCATAAAACTATTCCTCAAAAATATAAACTGATTTAAGACCTTTTTGGTCAACGCGCCTGTTTGAGTCTCTCCTGGACCTCCCGTTTTAAGATAGGTTTCCACTTGTTCAGCAGAGATAGAGTCACTTTGTCCTTTCGCGAAGGCTTGGACACGAACTTCGGCACCTTTTTATTTAATTTAATTTCATTGGCCCTCATTGGGCTTTTTTCAGATCATCAATGAAACTCACCTCTACAGCTTCATTTGTTACGTCCTCCACCTTAGCCTTTAGAGTTTCAGAAGAGCGAATGGATGACTCAACAACGGTTGTAGATATTTTATTTCCCCAGAATAAGCCCGGGGTGGTCAACTGGGATATACCTGTCGGTGTTCCTCTAGTAGGACGTGGAGGTGCTACCTTAGTAGGATACGGGGTTTTCCTCGGTGTGGACTCGAAGGTGTTGCCCAAGTAGGACTTGGAGTAGGGCCCCAAGGAAGACTTAAGTGAGGGCCCCGAAAAGGATTTTGGTGGAGGGCCCCGGAGACGACAAGGGGAGTACCCTGAGTAGGATTCTTTGGGGGTACGAGTAGTGAAGACGACCTCTGTGAAGATGTCGTTTCCCATTCAAATCTCGGCGCTACCGTATTTGGGGCTGTATGACTGTTGATGTCTTGAGTAACGACAAGTGGCACGGGTTGAGAAGACGTCTTTGAAATATTATCTGCTCAGTGGCAGTTAGGACAATTGTTAATTTGGCTAACAATTTGGCTGTACAAAGTCTGAAATACCGGAGCCTGATTGAATAAATATTATTTGCGTGCCTGGGCTTAAGAGACATTATTTTCAGATTGATTATGCAGGACTTTTTTCTCTGCCTTCCATTCCAGACAGGCCCGAGACCAGGCAGAGTGTGGACCCTTGTAATTTTCGCAGAACTTAGAAGGCTCACGATACGCCGTGTGAGTCTCCTGTCTGCAATCTACACAGGTTGGCTTAACACGACATCGCAGCTTCGTATGCCCAAATTCCTGGCACTGAAAACAGCAACGAGGGTTGGGGACATACGGCCGGACCATGAGCACGTGAAAACCTTCTCGGACCTTCTTTGGATTCTTAAAAGTGAGGATGTATGTACTCGTCTTTTTTTCTTGCTCAGTATTTTTATAGTTATTCTATAAACTTCAGTGACAAGCTGAGGGCAAATATCCTCACAGATCTCCTCAATTTTTACGCATTCAAGTTCATAGCAAGTGACTACTAGCTTGCAAACTCTGAGAAGCCTGTGTGGTTCCACCTTCACCGAGTTTCTCAACAGTATTTTGTGCCATTACGTTGGACAACTGAATGTTAGTAATGGTTTAGATCATAATGGTGCCATCAAGCAGCTTAATTATTGAGACGTCAGCTTTAGCTGCATTATTTATAACACTTTCAAGGATAAATGGGCTAATATGTTTTAGATTTTCCCCTTCCTGTACTCGAGACATCACCAGAAAGTGGGGCTGGGGCCTCACCACTTCGTGGGTTACAATAGAATTGGCTTGTATGGTATTTACCGTTTCCCCCTCTTTTTATTATTATAGCCTTGTGAAGGGCCAGGCAGTGAGATGCTGGCAGTTTTCGGCGATCTGGTACCAGTGGACAGTAAGTTGTCATCTTTGGCAATAAGTGTTTCCATGCCATTTGGGAACCACCTGAAAAATACTTGGATCGTAGACACAGGTTGATTCTGTTAGATTATACCACATAAGGCCCTGTTAACTCTCTTGATGGGAAGTCCCACCCGACGCTAGACATGATAACTTTCGTATGGGGCATCGCCAGAAAAGAGGTCATCGTAGCAAGTGGGTGCGGGAAAGTGCTATTTTACGTCCAGAACCTTCATGAACTTAATCAATCTTTTTTCAAAGTATGCTAACCGGTTATTGTCAGACTCAGGTTCCCTTAACTAAGATATTGCAACCAGTGAACTTCCATGACGGAGCTTAAATGCGATGGTATCCAATAATTATCCGAGCAAAGCCGTGTTGGGCATCAAAGTCGTCAACGAGGGGGCCTGAAAGCTTCTGCATAAAACTAGATGGCACGGAAAGGTAAGAAATAGGAAAGAGAAAGAGGAGGGCGTGGAAGGAAGAAAAGTTGGCGAAAGCTAAGAGATATAAAAGTTATAGGAAAGCTTTGTCCTGCATGAGGTACGTCTTGTGCAGAATTTTACCATTTAAGCTTCGTCTTACGACAGTCAGGGCTTATTGCGGGACTATTCTTAACCCCATCCCGCAGGGAAAAGTTTTCTAAAATTATATTTAAAAAAGGTTAATAATTCTCCTGCAAATCAGACATGTTCTTACAGACTATGCACTGTAAAATATTTGACACAACCAAAAGAAGCGCATACCCTTTTTCTTGATGTTTGACAAAAATTAGAATTAAAAGCACAATTAATGTAATAATAAAATTAGTGGAATAAATTAATATGTTTGTAGGTATTAACCATACCTTGCATTACATAGATTGTCTATAAATAATATGTGTCCCATGCACACTGTTGCATAGTAGATTCAATTTAGAATAGATAATGTACCTAGCCTTATAATGCATAGTATAGTAGGCCTACATTACATTACATATATAGTGTATTTAATAGTATATATAGCTTGCATAGGCCTACTGTTGCATAATAGATTTAATTCAGGATATAGGGTAGCTAGCAATATAATGTATAGTACAGTAGGCATACATAGCCTTACATATGTGTATAACATAATAGGTGTACCTAGCATATTGTTGCATATTAGATTTAATTCAGGATAGATAGTGTACTTAGTGATATAATTTATAGTACAGTAGTCAAACCTTGCATTACCTATATTGCGTATAAAATAGTAGTTACCTTGCTAGTTGTTTTGTATGAGAGTAATAGCAGTGGTTGCAGGCTTTGACCAGTCGTGGTATCGTGTCCCCCTCTCGAGGATACCACGAACGTGAGGGTAGTCGGAGTGCTCCTTGCCATTGACGTGACGTTGATGTTGAGCCAGTTGTGGTCCACGTTGTTCAAGTGCAGCTCTAACAGTCCTGACTGCAGCACCAACGAAACCCTCACTGACCACTCACCATCTGATCCAACAGACATGGCTCGTCACTTGACATACCAATATCCCATTGCTACGGATTACCCTCCGTTAGCAAGTTTACCCTGCTTGGTTCAACTCTTGCGTAGCCTATAAGGTAGGACTACAGTGTAATTGGTCAAGGTAAGTTTGATACCTTTAAGGGTAAGCTGAGTGTACGTACAGTAAAAGCGTGAACAAATTTACTACAATCATAACAATAGAAAACTTTCTCGATGAAGGTACTTTATAGAGTTGTTAAATAGATCACTAAACAATAACAAAAAAAAAATACTAATTAAAACACACGTGAATAAGTATTCTTCCCAAGCTTTTGCTGTGGATACAAAAAAAATGTTTTGCCATACTCCCAAATTAAGTCTCAAATACAACATTTCTAGAGCAATACGTTGTGCTATTGTGGGAGCGAATCTGTGCAACGCATATCTCGGTTTCTTTTAAACTGTGAGGTGGTATTAGGAGAGAGAAATGTGTTTTACAAACTGGAGTTAACGCTGTGGCCGAGGGGAGTCCAATATCCAGCCGATCTACTTTTTGACTAAGTTTGGCAGCTGGCGGAGGGCACCAGGCTCTCGATGGAAGTCAAATCTGACCAATTCCTGGTGGAAGAGGTCTGTGTCGAAGAGGGATGGGAATTCCTCATGCGTGTGCCATCTCAAAATTATCCTGTTCTCTTTTCCAGTACATAATTTTAATAGGTTATTAGCTCAGGAAGTCATCCACTGATTGACAAATAAATGACTAAGTAATATATTATAATCCGTTAGAGAAATTCACAAATGTTATTTGTGAATTATCATAAGTACCTATATAACGCGGGCTCTTTTGAGGTTCCCGTGCTAGATATTGACCTACACAAAAACATAGACCAAGTAGCTTGTTTTTATTAAAGTATCTACCTTATTACGATTCACAATAGCAACCCAAAGAGAAATTCATTATTTCAAACAAAAACAAAGCCCTCCATTGACAAATAAAAGGATCTTGAAAAGTAGAACAAATACCACGTAGTTTAAATGTTTACTGTAACAATAAAAATACAACTGTTATAAGTTAAATCAGTCAAAAATAAGGAGTCGTAATAAAAAATTTAAATACAGCTTTAAAAATATCTGAAATTAACAACGTTCTAGACTACTATGATTTTCATCTTACAAAATGAACACTAACGACTCTATTTCACCGCATATTGCTAAGGTAGAAAATGTCTCATGGTACGGAAAAATACCGATGAATTATGTTGAAATAACATTGAAAATTCTTGATTACTTATGCCCTAAATATTGAAACCTTAGACAATCATAGGATTTCACTAGAAAAGGCTATACAGATAATCCCAAATATAATAGGCCTTTTGTTGGATAAAGAGACCAGTATTATAACGCAGAATGAGCAATCCTATAAAGCATCTTCAACTTCAATGTATTTGAAGATAATACCCTCAAAACCGAATAACCTTCGAAAGGTAAATTAAAAGACTAAATATATATCAAGAAAACAAAAAATAATTTGCTATAGTTGTCAAATAAATGGGCATCACGCTGGTGGTTGTCATTCATTGAAGAAACCCTGAAAACTATGTTGTTTCTTTTCCACCTTTCTTTTACACTTTATTTCCACGGTGGCGTAACGAGTAGTATAAAACCCTCCTAAGGTAGCACAAGTGTGGGGATAAAGAGGATTGAGTTACCAGGCACATCAGAATAAATTGATTACAATAGATAAGCCTGAAATCTACTCCTAGCAACAATGTCCCACAAATCTCCATCCAATTCCCTGTAGTCTGATTACTGGACCTGACACTAAGGTGCAGCCTATAAGATAGGGGAAATCTGTAATTGGTAAAGGTAAGACCGCTATTTAAAGGTTAAATGGGAATATATAATACGTTATGGTAAGCTATTAGTGCAAATATCACCATTGTAGAGCTACATATATATTCCACGTGGATCAGTAACGTTGGTTAACGTCAAAGCCTTTCCTGTGTATCTGTTGAACACTTTTGAAAAGCTGTCAATTCATATTTTTCAACGGGTAGCACCTTGAGCATACCTGTGGTCTAAAATGAACCTTTGCATCTTTTACGAGCATTCTGTCCGGTTGAGTTTCCCTAGTTCAGAGTTACAGAGTTACAGAGCTGTTGGGTGCAGCGTCGGTGTAGACATTCCAAGGGTCAGCGATATCCCGGCCTGGTTGGCGATAAGTCAAATGGTGGTCCGTGCATGTGGGTCAGTCCATAATTCTGGTTATTCCGGCTAGGTATCCCTGTGATGATCAGAATGGTCCAGTCACGTCATACTTCGTGGGTATTTTCTGGTGGTAGTGATAGTAGGATTCACATAAAATGTACTACTAAACACACAAGGCTATGTGTTGATTCGGAGGCGTGACGCTCTAGTAATAGTGAATATCAAAATAGCCTGTGTTCGTTTCCAATTGTTTTGGATCCTCTAGCCTGAAAAGTAGAGTATACACACATTATATCCCCTGTATTCTATCGATTAATTCTTGATTGCCTTGAATGACTGCTTTCATCACGCTTTTAAGTATGGCTGAGGCTAACGTGTGGCCCACAAGAAGGTGCATTGCTGATTGTTTCATCCATCTATATAGTATCACTACCAAATCTTTTGAACTATCCGACAGTGACATTAGACAAAGCTATATTTTAGGTATACCTTTATTATCAAGTTTCCCTCAAAATCATAATCAAGGTCTCTATGTTTGTAACATTAGCGATACTAGCTAATGTTACATGCATACTACCCACCCCAAATAAACCAATACATATAGACATTCCGCAATATCAATTATTACAAAACTTACCATGTCTAAGATATGTTCTTTACTCACTCATTGTATCTTCTGGCTTAGCACGAGTTTCATAACGCGTCGAGTTCGCACCAATTTCTATATTGAATAGAAAACTGACAAGCTATGATCAAGAGACTTCACTGGGGAAATCCGTGGATGCTCTGATTGTCCCAGCCGGCCGACAAACAAACCATACACCATCTTAAACGGCCAATTCACCTGGTGTTCAGCCTACGTGACTTGAGAACGAGCCAAGCTTCAACTGCCAACTCTCCAGATGTCTGGTGTATGTGACCAGATGAGCGTTCCAAGTTAGCGGCCAGCCCACCAGGTGTCCAGCCTACTTGACTTGAGCACGTGTTCACAACGTTGTATTGTTAATATGAAGATCTCCCACTCCCTTTATCCACCAACTAGACCTATATAAAGCGGGTGCTCACCTAACATGGTTGACTATTATATCCGACACTTCCACGAGAAGTCCTGGTCTGGACTTGAACATAATTACTCTAGGATGGCAATACATAAACCCTATATATTTTATTTAAATATTCAAAATTTAAATGACCTTAATAGGGTTTTGATGTTTGATACACTTAGTTAATTATGTTATTATAATCGTTCAGTGTAGGCGTCAGTAATTTCTCACTAGAGGATTTATTTTTGAAATTAAATTTGTTTTATGGAACACTTAATGTTTCATTTTTGCCACTGGGGTGCTAGTATCTTTGTAACTTTTAGAGAGGTTAATAGTTAGCCACGTTTTGATTATTATTGTAGCTTGGAATATTTAGTTTAAATATAAATTGTTATTGCACTTGTGGCTACCAATAATGGTTTGAACTTTAAAATTTGATAATGTTTCTTTTATAGGTAATATTTTGTAGACGTATTTTCTTTGAAGAAATTATAAAAGTAATTCTTTTTTGTTGGTTTATAAGTGATATCTTTAACATTTTATTGATCCATTTAGCGAAAAATTATCAGTACTCTATTGTAATCTTGCTTTCGTTTATATTATAACGTTAAATATTATCATGTCAGAATCTTCTTGATAACTTCAAAAATGGTGGAATTAATAGTCCCACAGAATTTTGAATTATGTCGGGAATTCCAACCTTTGTATAATTTATGTTTATTTACTTTCATCAGAATTTATCGGAATTCACAGTGGTGATTCAGACGCTTTGTTAACCGTTTAAAAGAGGATCTTTAAGCTCTTTATTATTATATTTAACGATTTTTTTAGTATTATTACCCGCCTCGATGACGTAGTTGGCTAACGCGCTTGTCGTGTTGAGCCCGAGTGCTGAGGACGAGGAGATCGAGGTTCGAATCTCGGTCGGGTAAACTGGGGGTGGTTTTTCCTAAATGGTTTTCCACTCTTCCTCCACGTGAATGTGGATTCACTTCCTCTAATTAAACCTTCCCAATTACTAATCCATTAGAGTAATTAGTATTTAAAGCGTATAGCCCGAACGGGCAGTAATACGTGGTGCTAAATATTATTATTATTATTATTATTATTATTACAACGACCCTAACAACACCAATTCAGAGTTTCTCCAAAACATCCAACAGCCGAGACAACGCCAACTCAAAGCCTCTCCAAGATCTCCAACACTCTAAACAACGTCAATTCAGAGCTTGTCTAAGACTTCCGAGTGTTCAAACGATGCGGTCAGATACTCTTTTAATGGGACATTATTTTATGTGATTACCTCAACCAACAAAAAGTTATTCTAGAAGCAATTATCCAAGCCTTATACATTTAAACTTGAGGTTTAATTCAAAGGAGAATATTCGTATCCAGGATTATTTTTTCTGTGACAAGGTTTTGATAAAATTATAATGCCTACTACGAGAGGGAATGATGATTACATATTGATTTAAAATAATTAAACATATATTCTTCAAACTGCCTAGTTTTGATTATTTATTAATGTATATATAGTTTTTTCCTTCAAAATTGTCTATAAGTGCATCAATTATATTTGAAACAATAACGGAGCTTAGTTGACACTCCTTAGAAATCATTGTTGCAAGATTTCCCTCCATTATTTATATTACTTGATTGGTTACGGTACCTATGCATTAAATTTTAACTTTGAATATAATACACTAGTAATGACATAATCTCTCATTTGTCATCTTGGGAGGCAGAGAGATTAGCGGAGGAGGGAGGTTGAACCTCCAAAACCCATTCCTTGGAAATCATTTATATTGTTGAGACGGCTGAATTGTATCTACTCTAAATGGCCACCGATCCTACTTTTTTTAACACCATATATTAAAAGTCTGCATTGTATCCCCTAAAATTTTCTGCATTATACCCACCAAAACCCTGCATTGTATTCACTCGGAATAGACTATAAATTTATCAAATAAGCAACTTTATTAAAAAGTGTGCATTGTATCCACAAATGACGAACTATACGTTATAATTTTAATTATTAAGTTTTGTAATCTATTTACGAAATCTCAACGGTCGATTCTATTTCATCATACGTCTGATAGAGGGCAGCAGGAAGAAATCTTTTAAATTATTAGTCCATCATCACACGATTAACAGATGGCAACGGAAATACCAAAAAACAAACAAAAAATAATTCAATTAATTATTAAAGACTTGAAACTCATCAGACTAATGAGTAATGGTAGCTTAGTTGATTAAAATGTTAAAAGTACGGTATGTGGGAAAATTAGTTTAATCATTGGGAATGAAACCATTACTGGACATTTTTATTTCTCATAGATTGTACCTAAGAACTATTAAAAATTATCTCAAGGTTATAACGAAAAAAAATGATTAATGCCTTTGACGAGTAAACTTTTAACTAAAAAATTGAGTGAGGGCTTATTATATAGATCTTTTTCCAATACAAAGTATTGTATACATTTTAGTCCGATAATCTACAGCCATCGCTGCAACGATCCATTAGTATACATTAAATTTGGTCTTTAAACGGGCATACTTAGAATTAATATAGTTGATATGACACCAACATGACGTCAATATGTTTTATTTAATTTGTACTCATCTTAATTTTAAACTATTGTTTTTTGTTAAGTTCTTATTTTAACATAGTGATTTGGCTGCACTCTGGTAATCTTGTAGTCAGTTAATTAGGAAGTCTATCCTGGTGCCCTCTCTCAGATGTGTGACCAAATACATTTAACTTCGAACTAAGAATTAAGGTCTGCCATTTGTGGATATAACGCAGAATTTTTAATAACGTTGTTCACTGGATAAATTCCCGAATAGAGGCCATTCAGAGTGGATGCAGTGCAGAATTGTTTGGATACAATGCAGGTGAATATAAAGCAGACATTTTAATAAAGTTGTTTATTTGAGAATACCATTAAAAGTGGATACAATTCAGCTCTCCTATAATTTTTTTTGCATGGACTGGACATGTTCCACGGATTGTTCAGTATTGTTATAATGTTATTTTTCTGAGGTTTTCTCAGTGACGCAATCTTTTTGTATAACATTGACATGTGCTCTCATTATTATTTCTTAGTAAATGAACTTACCAACGAGAGAAAAGATGGTCGCCGTTCAACATTAATATTGTTCTATTTCTATATTATCTCAAGGACTGAACTCCCCGGTGTATGGTTGGGAGAAATTTTAATAGTGATATGCGCTCTGCTTACATCTCTTTAACAACTCAACTCACCAGTAGACTTCGTTGGAGGCAGTTTAAGCTCTGCTGTCTGCAGGACTTCTGCGGGACTAGATTTAGGAATATCGAACACAAGAAGAGTGCGTCTTTCCTCAATCATCTCCCTATGAGGCAGCAGGGAAGCTGAAACCATATGAGTGTGTTTTGAAAAATACGTTGATAAAACAAATATTACCACTAATACGATAAAATCGTTAATAATGTCATCCTGGAATATATAATCTTCACGATACATAGTTAGGTACTAAAGAAGAAACAAGTAAAACGAATCCTATAACAAATATGTATATTAAATCAATTAATTAAGTTATTACAAATGAACAATAATTAAAGTTAATTGTTTCTCATCAAATAAAATAACACAGTATTTAAAACCTAACCCATAATCTAAATAAAATTAATCTAATAACAAATAAACATATAAAACTAAGTATATATTATAAAGACTTGAGAAGATCAGGTGGTGACAAATGAAGAAGTCCTAAGAAGAGTGGATGAGAAGAGAACCATTTTGGATGATTCTTCGGTGCAAAGCAAACTGTATCGGACACATATTTAGGAGGAACTGTCTTCTGTACAGCGTCATACAAGGAAGGGCTAAGGGAAGTAAGAGGATTCAAATATTAGATGACTTGCAGGAGAGAAGAAATTTCTGGGAGCTCAGGGAGGAGGCAGAGGACAGGGTGCTTTGGCGGTCTAGGTTCACTGATAAAATGTATGAACCTGTCGTAAGACAAAACACCACCACCACAGCCACCACCNACCACCACCACCACCACCACCACCACCACCACTACCACCACCACCACTACTACTACTAATGATAATAATAAATTATATTCCTAATGAAATTAACTAAGCTATTTTTTAATTTTAATATGCACCAATGATACTACAATCAATCAATCAATCAATCAATCACTCAATATTCTAATTAAATTAGACCCACTTAAATAATGTATAGCCCTAAAGTAACCAAATCACACTGTAAAATTGATAAATTAGATTTAGTCAAAAACAAAGATAATAACTATAATGATTTTTCACAGCATGGCTAATGAACGCGAGATATGAATTCATAAGAACACTATTAGTATACCGATAGCTATTTTATTAGTTTTTCACCCATTTTAAAATCCATCATTTTACTTGGTTTGTTCATATTTACTCAACCAATTTAAATTTAAAATTAATATGAAGCTTCTCCAGGGAGAATCAGTAAGTTGCTTTTAGGCGAAATCAGAGAAGTGTCTCGAGGGCGAATCAGAGATACTGATCGAGGGAGAAACAGAGAGGCTGCTGGAGATGGGATCAGAGAAACTATTTGAGGTGAAACCAGAGAAGCTGGTCGATGGGAGAATCAGAGAGGCTGCTGGATATGTGATCAGAGAAACTATTTGAGGCAAAATCAGAGAAGCTGGTAGATGGGGAAGTAACTAGCCTCATTGCAAACATTATAACGATTCATGCAATGGACTGTCGCATCCTTTCAAAGATTCATAATGTGTTTCGGATGGTATCGAAAGTATATCTCTTCCTGGTGGTCAACCCTCCCCCTGCAACCACTGGGGTCTCGTGAGCGAGGGTCTTCCCATGTATTTAGCTTCCTAAATTACATGTTATTCTTCCATTTTACATATATATTTCCTCTACAATATAATTGTATATGCTTAAAGCATCATTTTAAAAGTAGCTCACCTTTCAAACAAACAAGTATCTCGAAAGGCATAGGTAGATATACCCCAATTTTCTTACAAATTAATATATCTTCTGACTAGAAAACATACCAGATCTATTTCCACGTGTCCATACATAAAGTCATGGGATTAAAACTGTCACTGTTGATAGCTATTATGAATACAAATAAAATAACAATAGTAAGATAGTCAAATGTTATCAATGTTGACAGCAAAATATGTGTTTGTATTTTCGTAAGAAAATCAAGGTTTTTTCTTTGACACATTCAAGCAAAAAGAATAATAATTAGTAAGTTACAAAATGAATATGGTTCTATGAATAATCCATCACTAACTTAACCCAAGATAAAGGTAATTCATTATTATGAGGTAAGTAGTAAACGAATTTTAATCTCTGGGTAACAGGAAAAGGCAGTGGCGTATTCTCTGGGTATGCTAGTCCTGCGCAGCTTACCCAAATGATATGATCTAGTTATTTGTTTAATTCAATGCTGTCTGTGTTAACTGTATAAACACAAATGTTTGAATTGTTAATAAATATACATGTGATGAATTATTAATTTTAAAACTAATATTGGTTCATATTCCAAGAATACTGTATTTTAAGTAATTCTTATTCAAAAAGGTTCTACTTAGCACAATAGGAAATCCAGGGCTTGCTACTTGAAAAACGCAAGGCAAGCTAGGGAGGCTCTAATGATCTTGCCCAATGTCTAAGGGGATGGCAACAGATTCCTTTCCACTCGCCCGTAAGTAATTGGCCAGTGATCTCGGGTTTTCACAACCCAGGTCATGCTGTTCCTGTGAAGCAAGCTAAACATTGTGGCAACTATTGAAAAAAGATTCAAGATCGCAATGTTTATATATTGAGCTAATTTAGTATAGTTTAAGTAAAAATACATCAAATAAATATATAATTAATTGTAAAATAATAGTTAGTATACGTAACAAACTTTAAATTATACACTTATTAAATACATTGATTTATGTTTGGGTATTCTAGTCACATGTATTATCATGAATGTGGCAAACACATTTAACTATTCTTTCAAATTTAGGCATTTCAGAACTTATAGAGTGGGGGAGGCGGGTAAGGCGGATGACGAGGCTACTTTAACCGTTGTTGACGGTAATTATTGTTTTTATTTAGTAGAAAGGATCGTGGAGTTTTAATGGTGTGCTTTTAGTTTTTGTTTTACATTAACCACTTATTAGTCATTGTGATTTTATATAATTATACATTAATGAATCCCAAGAGTCAGGAGTGTGAGTTCACCATTTCAAGATGATTTAGAAGGAAAAGGTAATATAAAATATATTTTCATATAATTTACTTAATCAGTGGCGCACCCAGCCATTTACTTTGGGGGGAGGCATTCAATCCAGGCTGTAGCAAGAATGACATTTTGATGGAGAGAGCGGGTTTGGGGTTGCACAACCTCCTAATCCCTGAATGCCGAGAATATTTATGAATATTAAATGCTTTTATAAATAATTTTGAGTAGTTTTATAGTAATTAAGTAATTTAAATTATACAAATGGTATCGAAGCTATTATTTGTATATTTTTTTCAATTGTTATTTTTTGTGTAGCGGTAAACATTTTAAATATTAGGCTTAAGCCTGAAGCCTGGTCTTAAAATGTAGCGTATACATTCGACACATCTTCAATGTTAGTTATACTTAATATTATTTAAATTTCTATTAAAATTATTTGTGGTGTTGGGGAAAGAGGGGGAAGGGGTCAAATACCCTGTCTGCCCCTCTCACCCTTGGGTGCACCACTGCTTACAGCAAAAGATATGTGTAAATATCTTAGCAACAAACCAATGTCGTAGCGATAGAGTATTAATAGTCCTAAATAATCTCCCCTATGTTAGCCATAGTTTACGCATCTAAATAGCTTCTGGAGCATAAATTCTCAAGTTGGGAGACTCGTTTGTTTCCAAGCAGCATTCTGAGAGATAAGTTAGGTTTTAAGAAATAGTTTTAATTTGCAACGTGAGTTGGACAATCCACCTGATTCCCTCCCACCAAGATCTGATGGACGCTTGATCGATGTATCACTTCATTTTACTCTTGTTATGATTGTTTGCTTTGAGTATTGCTAACTGTGCTTTTAATTACACTGGGCTAATTGAATAGGATCTGTCTCTCTTATGCATTCAGAAATGTGCCCATACCACTCTTAGCTCCAACATTAATATTTACTTAAATTTCTAACCATGTAGATATCATTACAATTTGAGGACCACCTATGTGGTCTAGTGGTCATAGGTTCTGGCTACGGGCCCTGAGTTCCCGGGTTTGATTCCCTGTGCACCCAGATTATCTGGGAAGCAGTGGGTCTGGAACGAGTGGCTCCGGCATAGAAAGCCGAGCTTAATGGCTGGAGTCATCGTTGTGCTGACCACATGACACCCTCTATCCGCAAGAGTTGGCACTAATTCGCCAAAAAGTTTGGTAGCCACTCGGTAGATATAGCCTGAATGCGGGCTGACACCATGGAGTTACTTTTATTACATTTTGAGTGGATGGTAATCATCGTTATAATAAATAAAAGAAGAGAGAATATGGGAGTGGAAGAGAGGAGCCTCAAAATTTCCTAAGATAGTATACAGTTAAAGTAAAATAATAAATGTTTGAGAACCACTGTTCTATATGAACATATCTTCAAATATATCCCTTTAAATAATCCCTTGACGTTCTTGGACAACGGTGGTTGAGGGTTCTCGGCCCCCAAATCTCCGTTGCAACTTTTAGAGTACAGCATTCCTATTAATTTTTCTCAGAATACGCCACTGGAAGAAATACATTATTATGAAGTAAATAGTAAACTTATTTTAATCTCAGGGTAACAGAAGAAATGAAGTGAATAGTAAACAAATTTTAATCTCAGGGTAACAGAAGAAATGAAGTGAATAGTAAACAAATTTTAATCTATGGGTAACATAAGAAAGACATTAAGAAGTATACTAGTCTAGGCAACGCCAGGGGACAGTTTCATAAAGATACAAGTAAACTCTTACAGCTACAAGAGAAATTTTACATAATTTAACAGGTTATTAGTAAATCATTAGTTCAGTACACTAATTTAATGAATAAATCAGGTGTGAAAATATTTTTAGTAACATAAATATTATGTTTATAGACTTATAATGAGGGTGTAGATGAGTGATTATTGAGGTTAGGAAATGACCACCAATGAATGGTCTCAAATGAGTTGATTGGCTATGAGTAACTATTACAGTAAATAGGTCACTATTGCTGTACAAAATAAATTACAAACTGCCTTAGTTTAAGGTAAAATAAATTACGCAGTGCCCCAAAGTAATGGTGAACCTCAAAAACAAATAACATTAATATAATCTACGTCATTTAGTAACTTTTTACTAACTCGACTTCAGGAAGCTTCAAACAAAATTTAACTTATTTATGTTCACTAATATTTTTAATAACTGATAAATTAAATATTTAACTAGATCTGTAACAAAATCTTTTAAAATAGTTAATGTACTTTTGGTTGCTATGACAGTAAAAACTAATTTGGATGTATTAATATGTCACTTGTAAATATAACAGATGACTTGTACATAGCTTATTCAAGTGCAGGGTGACCTGGCGGTCTAGGGGTAAGGTGTCAAACTTCTGTGCTGGTGGCCGGGGTTCAATCCTCGGTTACGGCACTGATTTATCTGATTACCAGACCCTCCCTTCACCTCTGACAAGACATCTTGTGAATGTGAGGAGTGCCAGGCCTCCACCGTGGTTCGGATGCCACGTTAAACTGTAGGTCCTTCATTTCATCTCACAATCACCCTACCATTACACATTAGCGTAAGTGCGTATAATCCGAACGGGTAGTAAGACACGGTGCTAATAATAATAATAATATTCTAGTGCACAATAATTTACAATTCAAACAATTTTCTTTATGAAATCCTTTTTATTTACAAGTGTAAAACATGCACTTGTAACTTGTAAATTGTAAATTGTAGACTTGTAGTTTTATGAAACAGGCCTCTGGAATCAAACCAGAGTATAATGTAGGAAACATTTATATTTAATTAACCTTCATCAGAACATAACAAGGTAAAATAGCAAATGTCCGACTAAACAGAGACAAATCGTTCATGGTTCCAACAGAGTCTTTGAAAGTCATTATCTCACCCATGCGTCTGGGCGTCAAACTCCTGACGACATCCGCTGGCGTCCCGGTGCGGTATAGGTCCAGCATGAATTGAGGCACAGATGGGTGACGGCGTGCGCCGCCAGGTCTCCGGGGCGGGTCTTTGAAGGAAGTGTTGACTGGCGTCGCGTGGGGTTGGATCAAGCTCACCTGAACGCTTGCTGTGATCACCTCCAGGGGCTCGAAACTGGGCCTGACTAGGGTACACCACCACGAGACCAGGAGGAGGAACAGAACAGTTGCCGTGCACGCTGAGCGTTTCATGTCTCGTGACGTCATCATTTCACCCGTTCACACTTCGGGTCAACTTATAGCTATCATAGCTTTGTCATTGCTAGATGTGCTCAGAACAATTGTAAAAAAACCTTCAAATATGGATACTAGCCATCAGACAATTTTCCAAAAGGTTACTTGTTTATTAAATTAACACCATGAAATATGTACTCCAGATTATCTGATTAGCATATTCATCTTTAGTAGATGTATAATCGGATAGTTGGTGAACAAAAGATTTTCAATTAGATTTAAACTTTCAGCTCAAAATGCAACTAATATAAGCAACAACAATTTTTTTTTTAATGTTTAGATGATTGGCATTAAATAATTCCTCACCGGGTCTAAATTTATTTACTTGGTGAAAACAATAATATTATAGAATTTGCCAGTTGACACAAATCGTAATCTTTATTCTATGAAAACTTTTTCAGAAGATGAATATTATAATATTTTTTACAGAATTATCTGCCACACTAATACAAAATAATCTTGTTTGGGAAACTAAAAACTCAACCGTTATAAGATTACTTAGCACAAACATGTTATCAGTTTTGTCACATTTATATCACTTATTAGCTTAACAAACATTGTGGAGTATATATTTTAAACCATTGGTGTATAGAGAGATTTTTTTTTGGTGTCGACGATACAAAAAATAATTCTTTATGATTTCACAAAGTATTTTGTCTTTCAAGTAGCAGTAGCGCGTTTTTGAACAATAATTCAAATAATTGCTCAGATCGACTGGAGTTAAGAGGATATATAGCAAAGTTTTCAAGACATTTGTTTGATATAAACAGTTGTCATCCATCTTAATGGCATTATTAAGTTGTTACTCCATCACGAATGTCCATCGCCTCAAATGATTTCAAATGAAAAAATAATTTCAGCTCTATTTGAGGAAATAACCTTAACACTAGATAAATATAAATACTAAGAGCAATGTACGAAAACAATATAAAGCACCAAAGATTTTCACTCTTCAGTTCACGAGCTAGTCTACAACGGCATGTCAAATACTTTCTAAATCTCAATAAATAGTCTTAGTGACATTTAAAAAAAAATTCTAAATCACTGGCTCTTAATTCCAAATGGTTTACTGGTCAAACCTAATAATGTTCAACAGTAAACGCAATTAACAAAATCATTTTTAAGTAAGATTGGATTGTAATAATCAATTCAAAATTTAAAACATATATGTGTGTAAAATTGTTAACTATTATATAAAAACTTGGTACTTCCCGTTATTATTTGACTAAGTTTGAAATCAAAACGTGCCATCCCATACAACACCCATATTACGGGAACGAACATTCCCCCTGGCGGACCCGCGAGGAACTAAATGTCGTAATAAGTGCAGGGCTGCAGTTGAGGAACATTCTTGAATACCTGAATTATCAGCGACCGTTAATATAGTACACCTCTTGAACGGCAGACGCGCGCTCAGCACCACAACAGTTTGATTACTTTACGTGTACACGCTGGTTCAACAAAAACTAGACCCAGAAATTGACTGGGGGAGAGGAGAGGGGTGGGGGATAGGTTTAGAGGAGGGAACGGGTAGTATGAGGGACATACTATATATATATATGCGTGTTTGGCTACATCAATCTGTAACTCAGTATGTGGAAAGATAGGGATACGCCAGACAAGTGCAAGGGAGTGATCTACATATGCCTATTACCTACAAATAGTGACGTGCACTGCAGAAACGTGGGTAATGAAGGAACAGGATAAAAGCAGAATGCAGATGAGCTAAATACGATTTCTGAGAAGCAGAATTAGTGTGAAAAAATTTGACAAAATAAGAAATGAGACAGAAAAAGGAATAATGCAGGAAGAGCCAGCCCATGACAGGATAGAGAAGGCACGACTAAGGTGGTATGGCCATGTGAGAAGCATGGAGAGGGAAAGGATGTCCAGGAGGATGTTGGATATCGAGGTGGTGAGGGGAGGTAGGAGTCCGAGAGGAAGGCCAAGAAACAGATGGTTGAATGGGGGTACAATGTCCTGGATGAAGAAACGTGACTTCCGCAGAGTAGGAACACTGACCGTGTTGGAATTACGACGTCAGTGGGGATAAGAAGAAGTCTGCAAGACAAGTGGTAAGGCGACTGGGTTAGCATCAAACAGGGGGTAGTAGAACCTACGACATGTTTCAGAGCACATATGAACGCCTGAACCTCAAACACCTTTAACCAACCCAGGGGCTTGTGTACGACATTACAGGGCATGCGCCGTACAAAGCGCTTCTCAATGACTGAGGACTAACTGAGACAAGGAACTACGACTGTGGAGAGGAGGAAACAACTGAGCGGAAATGTGGAACTAGCAACAAACCGTGCTACAGGGACGCCGTATCTACGGCATCCTACGGGACGGCACGGCGTCCTATGGTAGCTCCCCGACGTAACCCTAATCTCGCTCATAGCACGTGAGATTACATTGATCAACTTAAGGAAGAGAGACAAAGACAGTGTAACGTTTAAAAAAGAAAGTCCCGGTATTTTATAGTTTTTATTATAAGTAGATAAACAGTGTTTTGCTCGATATTTCCCACGTTATTGACTTTAATTTAAATGCCCGACTATTATGTCATATTCACGACAATTCCCAACACACGATATCTAGGATTCCGGTAAAAACACGAATTAAGATTTACGTAGACTTTACCTACTCGGCTCCATGTCAGGGAGGAAGTCAGTGAGGAGATGCGTAGCCTGAAGGGGTATATCAAGTGGCATTTCCTTTTCGAAGCGTCCTAGAAAAGGGAGATACCATCCAGGTGCGTCTCTGTTGACCAAACTGCGTTGTCTTTTTAAACACAGACGTATAAAGATGTCGCCATACCTTGCAATTTAGCAACATAATAAAAATAAATCTTACTACCCGCTCTCATTTATAATCTCGTGATTTTGAATATAAATGTGAATAGTAAATTATTGGAATGTATAATTCCATATCATTACAATATAACAGAAGAATAATAGACAACAGGATAGATGAGGGCAATGACATGGACGAAAACAATGATTGAAAGGACAGGCTACACGTAGACAAGAGGGACAATGGGCAAACGGAAAACATAAGACCTAGGAATTAAGATAGTAGTTATGGGATGTTAAAAAGCCTAATGTCTGATTCTCTCTAGGTATCCTGGAGAGGTCTGCCGAAGGAAGGGATTGGAGTCCGGGATTCCAGGAACAGCAATGTATTTGAGGACTGGAGGCTGGCCCTGATATACCAGTAGGCGAAACATAGAAGCAAAGAGACATGCAGGGGAAGAATGATTGGATCGGCTAAGGAGCCCTAACCCTGGCAACAAGTGTAATCTGAGGTCAGCACTGACGGGCGAACCGGATATCGACTAGCCTGAAGGTTGAAGGCTGTCACGCAACATCCCAGTTCGGCCAGTAGCAGCATCAAACCGTCAATAAAAGCATCCTGTAGGTCATCAAAGACAACGTGTAGCATCCAAGCTGTAAATACAGTGAGTTGCATTAGTTTTAAGCTAAATTTAAGCTAGCTTAAGGAGCCTCACTCCTATGTAGTAATAGATTATTAAATAGAGTTTAAAATAGAGGAATTGAAAATAAATTAGAATACAAGGACTAGACATTATAATATAAGACGTCTAGTCATAATATGTAGACATATCGTAGTAAATAAAAACTCCTAGAGAGTATTTGGATTAGTCCTACGGCAAATTTTTGAAAATCGGATGCCCCTGAAAGCTATTTTAAGTAGTGCTCAACCAGATTCTTTTCCCTTTATAGATCTGATTCCGCAAAATCAATTTAAAGTGGTCTTCCCACATACATTTTTTGAAATTTGGATGCACCTAGAAGCTATTTAAAGAGTTCTTCGCCTTTTTTTCTTCAGAAAATTAGATTCCTTTGTAGGAGATATTTTGAAGTGGTTTCCTTCAACAAATTTAAAAAAATTTGATGCTCTGAGACGCTATTTGGAATAGTCTTTGGCTTGTACATTTTTGAAAATTAAATGCCTCTATACGTTATATGAAGTTACGTACATACGTTATAAGATACAAGGTTATATTAAGATTCATATTAAAAAAAACTCAAGAAAATTTCGTGGGAGGGGTGAGAATTTGGACCCCACATACCCCCCATACCCTTTTTTCCCCATGATTTTCCTAGTTATACCAGTACAAGTGTTTTTAAAGTGACATTTTCTCACACCTTCCACTGTTAAATTAACAAGATATAATTTGAAGATAGCAAGCAGTTGGTAAAATAAAGAGCTATATACTTTGGTTCACTATAGGTTCCACTTTAGTTGGCAGCTGTAAAGTCACGCAAGACAATTTTTATCTATCCACCATGCAAATATTATTTCGACAATAGAAGTGAATTTATATTACTTGTTAAAGTGAGAAATATATTTTCGAAGTGGTCCCCAAGTTTGGTTAAAATTAGAATAGTTACCTTTTGTTAAAACTTTTTCCCTCGTCTTAATAATTACGATTACTTAACTAACATTGATTACTGCTGGTGAGGTTGAACATGAAATTACTAAGTATGAAAAAGGAAAGTGAGAAAATAGTATTTTTCGGGGGCGAGGAGGGATTAAAGAGAAAAAAAAGGAAAATGGTATTTCATCTTGATATGAAATATTGGTTTCGCTACTGCCATAGAAAAAAATCCACTTGCGCACATGTTATTTTGCCACCGCGCAACGCTAAACATTTCATCAACCATTGACCTAGGTAATATCCTATGGTGCAAGTGGTAAGACTGCACCAGGGCCCATAGCTTTGGGGGCCCCTAAGGCAAAATAGAATAGTAATTCCTTTTTATTTTTATTCCAATAAAAATATATTTATCATTAATTTTATACGCAAATGAAATAAATTTTTATTCACAACAAATATCATGTTTTATGTTTGTTGGTAGGTTGTTGCGATTAGGTTCATTTGTATTGTTTTGGGATTCCCCGTCTTACTATACCAACCTTGCGCCGGCACAGAACGTCGACTTTATGTAATATGTATTTGGTGCTTTAATTTGTGATAAATGACAACAAAGTGAAAGTTTTGTTTTTATCATTTTTAATAACTCCCTACATCACTACGTGGGCTTACACACCGGATGACACATGACACATGACACATGCACTATCGGAGATAGAACAATAGTTAACAAGTGAGTCTGTTCAGGCCGGTAAGTGCATGACACGGTGCTGTATGGAGCATGAGTCACGTGACACATCGTGAACCAGTAATGCCATGTTTGGCGTGCAGGAAACGTTTAGTTGTATCTAATTCAGCAATCTGAGAGTATTTTTAATTAATCCATGCGGGAGGACCAGCGATTTAACAGTGATTTGGTTTGTCTGTATTGGTTAAATAGACTATATCTTGAAATGTATGGTTACACACTGGAAGATTATTTCAAGACTCATGTGTTAGGGAAAGAGAGGCAGAAAGACGCATATTCCCGACATATTCCAAATTTTTTGTCTTAATTTTATTTATTAATCGCCTATCTTAGTGCTATGAGCAGTCTTTAAAGCAGGACAAACGGCACACCTGTAATTGGTATCTTATTTTAGGATACTTGGGGATACCACCACCAAAAACTCTTCGAAGGTATCTTAAGACATCCTATAATATTCTAAAAATGTGTTTGTAAATTGTGCTAATTTGGAAAATAAGATACTATATTAACCAAGAGTTGATACATTTTTAATAACTAGGCGATGCCAAAAATGTCCTTTCTTAATCTTTTCTCTTATGATAGTTGCCAGTAAAAGAAGATCTTCTTCGTCAGATGACTCCATTATGATTGGATTCTCCCAAGTGCCATGCTCCATGTGCCATTCTATATCAACGTCTGTGTTGCATGTCTCATGTTCTATGTTTAATAAATAGTGTTGCATGATACGGGCACCATCCTGTGAATAAGCTGTCCACGTCGAACAAAATAAGTAAAATAAAATGTCCCAGCGGTTCAGCGAAAAGAAAACTCAAAGAGTAGAAGGGTGAAAATATGTAAAATATCTACTGTTAAAAAAATCTATAGTCACTGAAGTTAAAAAGAGAAGAAAGTGGCTAATTATTAAAGCGCGCTAAGGTGTTAGACAGTGATAAACACTTGAGGTAAATTGATAATAAGAATCAAATAGCCGACGCTATTATTTATGCTTTTTATTGAGGAGCTCTCCATCAAGATATTATATTCTGAACATTTAAAAATGACACCTGGACACGGGAATCGAACCCGGGATCTTTGGCTTAGCGCGCAATGCCCCCAGCCGACAAACATAAAGTTATAGAATATAACTCATTAACCATTCGTCACCCGCTCCATCAAACAGAAATACTGGACAAGCGAGTGCTTTAGAGTTTAATCAAACACGTCAGATTTGATTTAATTAATTGATGAATGAATTTAAAACATTTTTATTGCGTTGTATCTTATTTTGAGGAGCCAAGGACTTCCTTAGAAAGCGTCCTTTGAAGACTCCTGCGGGCACCCTTATTGTATGGACGTTCATTATCCTCTGGTCCTTGTAGAGTTCTTCAGATAAACATTTAACTTTAATCTTACATATGCCTAGAATTTTGGTTCTCTTCACCATGATAATGCCTAGGTTTTTTTGACTTTCATTAAAGAGAATCAATTAGTCATAGATATCTACAATATTTCTAAAACATTGCATAGCAACTAAGAGACTTTCACATTTATAAATTAACGGCCGGGGACTGGATGTTGTGCCTGCCCTAGTTTTAAGTTGGATTATAAGGCATATGAAGTTACGACAGGCCTAGCAAACCTCTAGTGAAAAATATATAGCTTGTATAAAACCCCAGGTTGAAAAACAATAATGGATGTAAATAATAATTATTAGAGTTAATATCTTCATCACATTTTAAAAATTATATTTCAGGGCATGCAATGACGAGCACCTCAGTGACAAACGAGCTGTTGATTATTTTGTTAATGTTTATTTTTTCAAAGTTGGAGGGGTAAAGAGGAGTACAGATACTCTCATATATAACCCCTATTTAGTTATTTTAAATTCAGTGGTGGCTCGTAGCTAAAATTAGTGGGGGTGCTGCTCCAGAAAAATTTTTAGTCTTGGTTTTAAAATTGTGTAAAAGGGAAAAAAACATGTATAAGAAGAAAATTTATTCAGGAATTTGATAAAATCTTAACTATAAAAACAACATTTTTTTACTTAATTTAACTTAAATTGTTACAGTTCAAGCTTGATCTATTCATTTAAAAATGAAATCCATTCTTCTTGTTTTAATTTGCGCAGAAAGTTCAATAATTTTCTCCTTGATCTCTGGATGACAATCGAGGAAGAAATTTTTCTCTATTGAAATTAATGCAAACGCATTTAGTCTTTCTGTTAAATAAAATGATTATTATTATTATCATCATCATTAGCACTGCGTCTTACTACCCGTTCGGGTTATACGCCCTTGCGCTAATGTGTAATGGTAGGGTGATTGTGAGATGAAATGGAGGACCTACAGTTTAACGTGGAATCCGAACCACGGTGGAGGCCTGGCATTCCCCACATTCACAAGATGTCTTGTCAGAGGTGAAGGAAGGTGTTAAATAAAAGAACTGAAAAAATGAATCAAATAGAATAGCTGGAAGCAGAATAATAATCTAACTCTACACTCTTCTACACTTTATCACATTCAAAAATATGGTACACGGTTTTTAAGCACAACACACTCTGAGTAAAAAAAACTTCCTTCCACCATCACACCAGAGCCGGCACTGCGAGAGCAACAGTGCTCTCTCTACCTGGCAGTCCCACCTTCTTCCCCACCCCCTCCTATGTGCGCATGCGCACATCAGTCAGAAACTACGTCACTGGCACTGTGAAGCGCACACTTCCAAACAAAGATTTTTGTATATTTTTCATAAACAGGGGGGTGGCTACTGAAAAACAGACATTAAGCTTAAGGAATATGTATATTGTACTCCAAAAATAAAGAAAGAATTAAAGAAAAAAAGGACTCACTATATTAAGTGTTATCGATAATATAAAGTGGAGATAGGGGGTGCTGCAGTTCTACAGTGCCTATACACGAACCACCACTGTTTAAATTATCTTCCAGTATCCATTTTTACCTTAAATAACCAGAATGGCTGACACTATGCAATGTCTAGCTGCGTAAAGTAGCTAAGCCATGTAGTACCTTTTATTTGTACACTACATTATATACTATGTATTGTACTATCATTATTAATAAATACATTTTATTTATGTCATGCAGTGACACCCATGGATGGTTAAAGAGTTGGGTGGGAAAGAAGGGGGTAAGCTGAGAAATTCCCGGTTTTACCTCTCAATACCGTAAACCAGGGGTTTTCAAACTTTTTTACGCGGGCCACACAATATATCTTACACATTTTCACGGGTCAAGGACTCAAAGATAAAAAAACACCATTTTTACTTTCCCACTATCTTACAGGTAGAGAAAGTATTGTAATCGTCAAAAAAATAAAACTCGAGATATTGATGAATCTCGACATTTCATGACACCCCGGATCAGAAAAAGTGGTTTTTGAATTTCCGTCTGTCTGTCTGTCTGTCTGTACCTCCGACTAGAGTCTAAAACATTTTACCGTTCGGGGTAAAATTTGATATCTAAGATTTTCATAGGGTTGTCCCGTGGGGTTTTTGGAATTGGATATCTAACCCTAAAACTAAGGGTAGTTTACTGAAGGGTAAAAAGAGAAAAAGTGGATTTTCTCAAAATCTGTTCTAACGATTTTGATTAAATTTAATTTATGAATATCTATAAATATTATAAATAAAATGGCTACTCTAAATATTTTGGCAAAATGAATCTAAGGGTCCCGGCCTGATCCATAAATTCTTATTATTTATCATCTCTCAGTAACTCTTTGAGATATGAAATTACTTATAATTGAAAATATGTAGATCTATTTATAATACAAATCATTTATCTGAAACATATTTTTATAAAACCAATAACTTTCAAGCTATACGCAATTATATATATATACTTTTTAAACCCTAAAGGTAAAGTATCGCGACCGTAAAAAAAATCTAGCCCGAAATGTTGATGGGTGTTTACGTCTCATTGCCCTGCGAAACCTAAAAAGTTGTATTTGCAATGCCGTCTGTCTGTGTGTCTGTTTAATCCTACAATTAAGAGTAGATTAATTAAAAGAGAAAAAACATTAAAATTCGTATCTAGGCGTTAATTAAGATTATAATTAAAATGGTGGTTTCCATTTTCCCATGAAAATTAATTTTAGGGTACTTTACAGAAGTGGAAATTTCTGTATTTACACAAATATTTGAGATACTAAATAACTTATCATTGCAAAATTGCAGTACTATTAGAATAAAAAACTTGTATTTGAAATAAATTTTTATAAAACCAATAGTTTCTGAGATATTGGCAAATATATTAATACAATTTTGTGAGCTTCATTTGTAAAGAGATACTACTTAAGTTTTAAAGCAATAATTCTGTAATTCCATAGAGTAATTCAATATAAGTAAGTTTCTCAAAAAGTTTGTTATTTGTCCTTTAATCTCGTAGGAGAAATGTTTGCACAGCGATGATCTATCGCCTTCATTTTATACTCAATAGTCAATATTTACATTTTTTATTGGTCAAAATTTATAAATGAGCAATTGAATAGTAATGTGATGACTTGAAGATATGAAACACCTAATAAAATATTAACTTTTTATCTGGAATTAGAAATTTTAATATTAAGTGTTGACCCTTGTGGACCCAAAATTGATCATTTTTATTGGTACAAACATACACATGAGGGCATTCTTTAAAAATAAAATTATAAAATTTAAAACCGGGACTCAAAAAATGTTTTAGATAAGTATAGTACAATTTATGCTTGGGTTTTCTAGTGTATATTATTTCGTTTCACATATATTACAAGTTTTGAGTAAATATCTCCATTTTTAAACAATAGAGCGAGATAGTTAGTACGGAATTCTGATCTATTTATTTTATAAATGAATGAATAACATTTATTTGGATCTTTTGGGGGAAATCAGTATGATATTATTCAGAATGAAAGATAAATGTAACAATTACAAAGAAAGGCCACAGGGCACACATATTTTCAAGAAACAGACATTCATATTTACTCTTGGATAGCAAAGAGAGATTTCATTCGTAACTAACAAACCCTGGAGCTTTGCACAACAAGACCAATAGAAATGATGGGGCTGTTTTTTTTATATTGCTGAAATAAGGTTTCAAGCTCAAAGCACCCATTATTAGAATACACTTCAAATGATTATCAGATAAATTTTCTCGATAGTTGGACTGGTAATAATTCATTGTTGAGAAATTTTTTCACACAGGTTGTTTTGACAGAAACCGACACAAATCCACAATCTAATTGCTTCAAGTTCAGAAACTGCTCAGGTTACAGATAATTATAAAATTGGATCAGAGTTTCTTCTTTATACTTGTGTTTCATTAATTCATCTGATTGAGGATAAATAGTTTACATTTTAAACTGACTAGGATTGTTTCAACAATGCAGTCGAATGGATTTTAAAACAGCCCTATATCATCTGTTTCTCGATCAAGATCAGAAAATTAGGCCCATTTTGAATAAATATATTTAAATAATTGTTTGTAGGACTTTGTCAACGTTTATTTAAGAACTGTGAAGAGAACACAATAAAATTCAACCAAAATGTTTGAACCCGTTGGAGAGTGATAGATGCACCGTTATCCGTTATGTTTTTCCTGCTGTTTTCTATTTAAAGCCTTTTAATGACTCCGCTTGAAAACTCTTTACTGGCTGAACTCCTGTTCTATATTAGTTTGAAGAGGAGTCAGAAGATTAAGATGGACACTTTAAGAGTACATTAAGTCGACCTCGGTGATCTTGGAGCAAAGTGCTCACCACAAGATACAACGATCGTGGGTTCAAACCCAATCGGGGTCGACGGATTTTTCTTGAGCGATAAAAATCCATAACGCAACTTTCTTAGGAGAGGGAGTAAAGTTGTAGGTCCCATGTTGATGGTGGTGTGTAAAAGAACCCTGGAATGTTTGTTAAAACACCTTTCCAGGCATAATTATTTATAGGCCCTTTCATGCTCGCTCATAAAAAATTTCAGTTCAGAAAGTCACGTTAAATATCTCAAATAAATAAGAATACGAATAAACCTTTCTCGGTGAGGTCCAACAAAAACGTTATTGCTACCTAATCTAAGGAGTTGGGTATTAGGAGAGCAGTAAATATAACAGTATCTGAACCCACTTCGGTTGTCTGATGGTCTAAGCAGACATGACATCACGCTTGATCATGAGGACCACATTGAACATTAAAAACACTTATGGGGCAGCAGTAGTAAGTGGCCAGCTTTATCTGATTTATTACCCGTCACTTTGAGCCACGCCCCTTATAGTGACTGTCTTGGTGACGTCA
>CABFVX010005732.1:31800-47360 GCA_902151425.1 Timema shepardi | reverse complement strand
CCACTCTTCATTTTTAAATTTTCTTTAAAACAAAATTAAATGCCTTCATAATTATATTTATAATATCTATTAGGTGTCTGGAAAAACGAAAATTTCCTCTGGAAAACCTGGAAAACACAGGGAATTTGGTAATAAGAAAATAGTGGCAACCCTGAGTAAGAACTTCGGGGTTGGTGTCACTAACTGCTTGGTAAAACATTCGCTCCCCACCCCACAGAATTATTGTTTTGCTTGTAAAGGCTCCTGGCTATCTTTAGAATGTTTCTGTGATTTAGTTGTATGCTTATAACCTACTCATTCACTGCAATACAAAACCTGTTCAGTGTAAATTCTATCTGTCCAGATTTTAAGCATGCCCAACGTAAGGGAATAAAATAGTGGGAAATGAAAAGGTTTTATAAAATAATTTGGTGAACAGTAC
Source organism: Timema shepardi (assembly GCA_902151425.1). Classification (NCBI taxonomy): domain Eukaryota; kingdom Metazoa; phylum Arthropoda; class Insecta; order Phasmatodea; family Timematidae; genus Timema; species Timema shepardi. The sequence continues at coordinate 46,939 of CABFVX010005732.1, read as the reverse complement.
TTTAGTACGGATGGATCGATATTTTTCTGTAATATATGTAAAGTAAAGCTAATTTATAATTAAATATTTTTCAGCTAATTTCTTTTATTGCAAGTTACTTCTTGATTTGAGTCAAATTTAAAAAATATTCATCATCATTATCATACATTTTTAGGGCATATTTGTTCATTTTTAGGTCATACATTGGTATTTTTGAGGGCATATTTCACGAATTTTAAGGCCAAAAACACCCGAGCCTTAATTATAATTCATAGGCATGAACTGGAATGCACTTATTAATATTATCATTAGAGAGGGCATTGTAATTTATTTTAAGTAATGATACCTTCAAAATAACATCACCGACAAACCTGAAAATACATAAAATATAAAACTTCCAATAAATAATATGCTAATAATAACTTAAAAAAATCCAAATTGTATAATTTATTAATATAATACTATTAAATATAATGATGGCGAAATATATGAATTAACAAACAGAACTAAGTTGTATGCTTTCTTCAAAATAACAACATTGTTGAAAAGTAAACACGGCACTTTGGGCTCTGGGTAGTATCTGTTGCCAACTATAGTAAATAGTGAAGCGACTATGTAAGTAACTAGATACTTTCGGGAACAGTTGGTATCACTACTGCGCCAATACTGAGGTACGGACGCAATTGCTCATCTGGTATCTCTACCATTAATTTATCGGTAAGTTTAGATACCACCCCCACGAATGTATGCTCAATATAGTCCTGCAAGTAATATCAGGAAATTAAAAAATTCAGAAAAATCAACAACATAATTTCTTTATTTTTCCTCGGTTAAAGATAGGAAATAGAACCATTTTGATATATTTTATCTACTCATTATGATCATATAAATAAAAAAAATGATGTTTGGTTTTCTTTTTCCACTTAATGTGTGCATCCAATGCTGGTTTGCCAATAGATTAATTCTGTATAGTTTCCTAATGGGTCATTCTTGTGCAACTACCTTACATCATAGAGACTGATGTATTTATGTGTTAATTGTCCAAAATAAATTGTGCTGTAACATGATGTTATAAAATCTTATAATTTTTTAATAGATGGAGCTATGGAAAAGGTAGACTTTGAAGCTAGTTTCAACAAAGAATATGTGAAACAGAAATTAGAAAATGGCCTAGCTCGAATATGGCAAGATGTCCAATCTCGAATTTCTGTATATTTATTGGGATCTGACTTAGCTTGGTATAAATTTGATGAGTTTCTTCAGGTCCTTGGGATTGTTCATAGGTAAGAATTTTTACTGTGTACACACAAACTGTTAGAAATGATGTAATTTGCTTTTAGATGTTTAAACTTTTATAATGTATTTGGTTTCTTAATAAATTTTGTTTGAGTTGACCTAGAACAAAATAAAATATGTTCAATGGATCTTTTTAGAATCTTATATAAATTTTCACCAAAATTATCTGTACCGTGGCTACAAACATGTTCTCCACATAACTTCCACCACCTATAAAATTGCAGTTACACTTACCCCATTTAACCGGGAAACCAGCGCCGTTCATGAGTCCTCCGAGCACATCACCACCCAACCATAATATTGTGTAATATAACCTACAAAATATAACAACAACATTTGACTTGTAGGGTATATTGCACAATATTATGGTTGGGTTCCTGTCATACTGTGCTAGGCGTTCTAAAAGAAACTTATATGTATTGTTATCTTACTTTCAATTGTTGCCCAAGGAGAATTTCAATTAATGTTTGCCAACCATTATTATACACTAAGTATGTTTGTAAGAGATAGATTAAGCCTTTATGTAGGTTGCCCCGCCTCTCGGGTTGTTGGACAATAATCATATCTTTATTTATTTTTAATATAACCAAGTATATGGTCAGGAGCATAATCCTACTAGGTGATATGGAAAATATATGAGATGTGATACAAATAGATTTTCTAATATATGTGTTTGCCAACTTTCATTTCTTTTAATTTATTGTTCACTACATTTTAACTTTTGGCGCATATACAGATTAGTCCAGTTAAATCATTATGGATATTCTTTATATTTGATTGAGCATGTAATACTATGAAATTTTATATTTAATTTCTTGTACATATATATTTTTTTTATGTGTAAAGTCATTTTTGGGCATTGCCCGTAGTCTAAAAACTTAATATTGTTAATCTTTGGATTATGAAAATAAAACCGCCTCCAAGTCAATGTCATCTTCTATACTGTTGTTATGCTTTAGCATCAAGTATACTCTTAAACTCCAATTAACGTGTATAATTAAATATTTCTTTTTACTGAAAGTTTAACATCTAGGTTCAGATACTTGGGCTAGGGCACATTTGATTGTGATCAAATTAAGATCCCTGGTGTTTCATTTTATTATTGTGCTTGTTATTGCAACACCTTCTCTCCTGAGAAGGGATTGATATCTAAAACAAAAAATGTTATTTTCATTAGTCAATTATAACTAGATCATTTGAAACTACTAAATATCTATCTATCTATCTATCTATCTATATATATATATATATATATACACACACACACAAAAGGTAGAATTTGAAATTAGTATGAATATGTGCATAGTTAGGTGAACATATTTAAATTACTTTAAATAAGTTGACAAATGACTTTTGGACACGAGAATTGAAACCGAGACCTGGATTAGCACACCAATGTTCTAACATTTAACTATCCAGCATTTGTACCATGGTCAGGGTTATTCTTCACTCATGGACAGTTTAAGGCATTTTTCTAAGATTTATTGCAGACTTAGGCACCATAAAAGCTGACCCTAAGTCAATTGTGGCTGTAGTTTTAATGTTAAGATCAAGTAACTGATATTTCCACACATATATTTTAAACTCAAGCCCTAAACAATAAATAAAGAATGTCCCGGATCACAGTAAAAACCCTTGATAGCTCAGTGGTAGACCATTGGTACACTAAGCTAAAGGCTCTAATTTCAATTTTTGTGTTCGGGAGTAATTTTCCCATTAATTTGTTTTGATTGAAACTTTTTCCTAATGCCCCTTATGATTGTATCTTGTCCAAATTTGTTTAGAATGGAAGCTGTGCATACATAGTCAGACAGGTATACAGATTTTTCTTTACGTACTAATACATAAAATATTTTAGTTGGACATATTTATTATTTAAATTTGTTACTCACGTTGTAAAACAAATGACAGTTTCCTTAAATTACCACTTTAAAATTGTGAGATAATGGGTGCATTCACTATTTGATAGTATTTAAATTGGATTATTATTATTATTATTATTATGAATAATATGCATTTCTTACTCTGAATCATTCCATTACATTTTTGTATAATTTAAATTAAGATTTAATCTGCTCTAGTGCCCGCCTGGTCCAAGCAAGGCATCATTTTTGTGTTAGACTAGAATCTCAATGACAGGGAAATTATGTTTCGAATCTCGCTCGAGTGTACTGAGTTTTTTCAAAATGGTTGTATATTCTCCCTCCACACATTTGTGGGTACACTTAATCTAAATTCCACCTTCCTCATCACTAACTCATTTATTGTAGTTAGTACGTAATATGCATACAGCTTGAACAGGTGGTAAGATGTGATGATAAACAAAAAATAAGCTTTAAAGACAAGGGATTAAATAGCATCCTTTGATCTAGGCAATAGTTTTTAATTAAAGCAAATAGTTAACGGCCAGTTGATTATCTCTATACTAAATCCTATACCATTTGCCATAATATGGACCCAAGTAAAGTACATTAATCAAGTTTTGATAATTTGTGTTCATTATTATTTTGTAAAAAAAAATCATTAGATGTATATTAATTAGAAATAATTTATTTATTCTTGTAGCAATATTTTTTATGTAACACCATGTGACACTTTATTATTCAAAACTCAGATTAAGCAAGAATTAAAGTCTAATATTTAACATTTAAATGTAGGGTCACTTGCTTCGGTGGCCGCATGGTCTACATCACTCTCACAATAGACTAGACTACTGATGACAGGAAGATCGTGGTTCGAATCTCGGTTGGGTGGCTTGAGAGTGATATTTCCTAAATTATTTTCCACTCTCCCTCCACAAAAATGTTGATATATTTCCTCTAAATATAATCTACCTCATCCCTAAAATCATTAGCATAATTAGTACATAAGTGTATTAAAAAAATCAAGGGCTTAGTATTTAAATATGGTGAATTTTTTTTTATTAGGTTTAGTTACCCTTCTTTCTATAATTGCGATTAAAATAGTTGCATTCTACATTTGTTTAAGGAATTATATACAAGTTTCAAATTGGCTAAATGTGAGATTTTGTTCTTTTTTATGTGAAAAGATAAAGTGTTCTACATTTTAATCAATATGAAAGTTATTTCTAATACGTTTATAGGTAAGCCTATTTATTGTATTGAAAATGGTAAAAATAGCACAAGTGAACACACATCATTTTCAAGTGTCATTGCTGAAAATTATCTATCTAATATTGGAAATAAACAAAAAATTGGCAATATATGGTCAGCATAGTCCTGAATTGCCAAATAACATATTGGTCCAGCCTTACTATTATTTTGACTAATTACATGTATAGTGTTTATTGTTGTACTTTTTGTATACTATTTTATTTTGTTAGTTGACCTCTTTGATTTAGATTAATGGAAGTTGGGGAGGAATTTTGTGGAAGCAAGTCCATCGACCTTCAAAACTCAATCAGGACCCAAAGTATGAATTATTTCATAAACTATCATCAGAGCCGCCTTGATGAACTACGTATATTTCTGGAAAACGAGGGCTGGGAAATCTGTCCAGTAAAACCCAATTTCACAATATTGCGGTTGCAGGTATGCAGAAAAATTCCATTTATTGTAAATTATGTTTGGTGATATATTTGTAGAGAATATTTTAACATTCACCCAAGGTTTGGTTACATCATTTATGAACATTTATGTTTTTAAAGTGTACAGCTTGTTTAAATATTAATACTGGTACATTTTTATGCATATGTTGGTAGTTCTGTTTATAGTATGTTCTTGCCTGATATGTATTTAGTTTTTTAGTTCATATTAACATCTCGTTTAATAAACTACTTTTCAATCCGCTAATGTTTGAAGTTCATAGAGTAAACGTTATAAAACCTGTGGTGTCACATTTTCAGGTTATGGGCCCAGAGTCCTTTTAAATGAATAAACATGTATTATGTCTGTGTGCATCGAGAATTAATATTAACATTAACCTCTAGAAGATTTAGCCTAGAAGAAGCCTTGTTAGCCACCATGACAGATGAAGAAAAGTATCGTGTTTCATTATTTGATGGTTCAAACTTCAATAACTGGAAGTTTAGAATGGAAACACTGCTTGATGAACTAAATTTGCTGGAAGTAGTTCAAAGTGATTACCGAACAAAAGTAATTTTCACTGAAGCTGATAGTTCCGAAATATCAAATAAGAAGACAAAAGATCTGGCGGAGTGGAAGAAAAGAGATCGAAAATGCAAGTCTCAATTAGTCCAGAAACTTTCAGACAACGTTCTTGGATGTGCCAAGGATAAAGAATTTGCATTTGAGATATGGCTTTCCCTTATGAATACCTACGCAAGAAAAGGCATAGCTAACCAGTTATTTTTACGTAAAAGTCTTTTATTGATGAAGTTCGAACCATCAAGTGAAACTCTGGAGGTACATTTTAATAGATTTGATAAATTGATTCGTGAATTACGGTCAACGGGTGCTACATTAGAGGAATTAGATATTGTCTGCCATCTTTTAATTACCATGCCGAGTGAATACAATGTAGTTGTTACTGCTCTTGAGACTCTAGCCGGAAAATTGACATTGAGCTTTGTGAAGAATAGGTTATTAGATGAGAAACAGAAACGATTTTCTGAGGGTTGAACAGCAGAAGTCATACATAACCTCACATTCCTTTATGACCCAAGCAAATCGGAAAGTTACACAGAGCCATAAGAAACCGTCTCAATCTTTTTATCAACAAACTAGGCCTAATCAAAACACTCAGCGAAGTAAACTTCAGTGCAAATTTGTTAAAAAATTTGGACATATAATCTCAGAATGCCGTAAACTTAAGAAGAAACAGAGTGATAATAAAAAGGAAGCCCAAGTCGCCGAAGTTGAAGCAGAGTTCAGTTTGGCAGCCAACACGTCCTTGGAAGTGGATTCTGTTTTGTTAACATCCTGGTATCTAGACTCAGGATCTTCAGAACACATGATCTGTGCCACCTATTGTCATCTTCTGACTAATATTCATAATCTCCCAAGTCCTGAAAATATCAAGCTCGCAAAATCAGGTGAAAATTTAAAAGCGACAAAAGTTGGTGATCTCTGTGCATCTTTTGAGATGGATGGAAATATCAATTTGATCAAGCTGAGAAATATTCTTATCGTGCCTGGTCTACAACATAACCTCTTATCAGGCAGACGACTGGATTCCAATGGATGCAAGGTAATTTTTGAAGAAGGTGTAGCAAAAATTTTCAAGCATGTTAAACTTGTAGCAGTTGCATCCGAGTCTGCCGAAATGTATTCAGGGACTTTTTCCATTCAAAATCTCCGTGCCAATGTTGTGGAGGTAGATTGTACAAATCTATGGCATAAACGACTGGCGTATATTGGCAATACCAGTTTGAAGTCTCTTAGTGAAATGGTTGATTGCATGAACGATGTGTGTAAACAAAAACTTATAACCCCGAAATCTCCATGTGAACACTGTATCCAAGGTAAGATGACTAAATTTCCTCATGTAAAAACTCGCTCAAGGGCTAAGCGACCCTTGCAGCTGGTCCACAGTGATGTCATGGGTCTGATCAGTCCTACATCATATGACAATAAGAGATATATACTTACCCTAATTGATGATTACAGTCACTTTACCTATGTTTATACGATCAAAGAAAAGTCAGAGTTATTCGAGTGTTTTAAGAAGTATGAAGCTCTAGTAACTGTTCACTTTAATGAAAGAATAAGCCGCTTCAGGTGTGATTGAGGTGGAGAATACTTATCTTCATAAATGAGAAAATACTTTGAATTCAAAGGTATACAGTTTGAATATACTATCAGATATACACCCTCTCAAAACGGAGTAAGTGAACGCATGAATAGAACACTAATGGAGTGTGTGCGGTGTATGTTATTAAGTGCAAATGTTTCGAAAGATCTCTGGTCAGAAGCTGTGATGACAGCAGTATATATTGTTAATAGAAGCCCAACAGTAGCTTTGGATTGTAAAACTCCTGCTGAGGTCTGGTATAGTCAACTTCCAAACTTGTCAAAATTGCGTGTTTTTGGCTGTATTGGCTATGTACGCATTCCTAATGAGCTACTTAAAGGGAAACTGAAAATTAGTAGCCAAAAGTGCATCATGGTTGGCTATTGCCCTAATGGCTATAGAATGTGGAACCCTATAACGAGAAAGATTGTTTTGGCATATGATGTGTTTTTTGATGAAAATGCCACTTGGAGTGGAGAAAATATGACCACATCCCCCGCCGTGAGAGCACCACTACTTTGTGAAACAGTTACCATTCCATCAGAAGGAAGCCTACCTTCAGGCAACGCCAGTCATGAAGCGTTGGACAAAGAAACGCCTCCCCTATCAGATGAAGGTGAACTTCGTCGTAGCTCACGCCCACGCTTGAAACCAAGCTATTTGCAAGATTATGTAGCATTTACTATGAATGCAGAAAGCTTTCTTGACAATTTGCCTCAAGATTTTGAGGATGTCAAGGGTAGACCTGATGAGAGGAACTGGAGGCTAGCTATGGAGGAGGAAATGAATTCCCTCAAGAAAAATGACACCTGGGAACTGACTTCCCTACCCCCTGGTAGGAAAGCTATCTCTGGTCGCTGTGTCTTCAGCATCAAGAGAGATCAAGATGGCAATAAGGATTGCTATAATGCAAGTTTGGTGGTTAAAGGTTGTCAACAGAAGAAAGGTTTGGATTTTAGTGAGACCTATGCCCCAGTAGCACGCATGACTATTGTGAGAACAATGATAGCCATCATTAATAAAGAAGATTTACATGCATGTCAGATGGATGTGAAGAATGCTTTTTTGCACGGAACCTTGTCTGAAGAAGTCTACATGCAACAACCCCCTGGTTTTTCAAATAATTTAGAACTTGTTTGCAAGCTAAAGAAATCATTGTATGGCCTCAAGCAGGCACCCAGAGAATGGAACACGTGCCTTGACATTTTTCTTAAATCACTTGGTTTTCAACCAGTGCAAAATGATCCATGTCTCTACCTACATGTTGTCGCTGATACTAAGGTATACATACTGCTTTTTGTTGATGATTTGATCATCAGCAGTACTCACATACAACCTCTTGAGAAGATCAAAGCTGCACTTCAAGCTAAGTTTGACATGAAAGATCTGGGTAACTTACACTTTTTCCTCGGAATAAAAATTGAGAAAAGAAACGATGGTATATATCTTAGTCAACCATCTTATATCAAAAGACTTTTATGCAAATTTAACATGGAAAACTGAAAAATAGCTAAAACACCAATGGAGACAAAAAACCTATTTAAGATGGAGGATCAACCTCTATAATTGGCATCAAGCCATACAGAGAGCTCATAGGCAGTTTGATGCACTTAATGTTATGCACCAGACCTGACCTGAGTTTTTCTGTCAATTATTTCAGCAGGTTTCAAAGCTGTGCAACTAACACTCATTTGGAGTCACTGAAGCTCATTTTTCGCTATTTACTAGGAACTTCACACCTAGCTCTGCACTTTCCTAAAGAAGAAGGGACACCATTAATCGCATATGCTGATGCAGATTGGGCCAATAATTCCAGCCGTAAGTCAACATCTGGATTTCTTCTGAAAGTTTTTGGTTCAACTGTATCTTGGACAACTACAAAGCAGCCGACTATTGCCTTGAGTACCTGTGAGGCAGAATTCATTTCACTTGCCAATGCTTGTACTGATGTCCTGTGGCTACGCAGTATACTACTGGAGCTGGGAATCGACCCCAAAGTGCCCACCATATATGAGGACAACCAGCCTGCAATCAAGTTCTTGAGAATTGGGAACACAAAAGATTGAAACATATGGATGTGAAATATAATTTTGTAAAGGAATTAGTGTGTGATAAAGTTCTAATGATTGAATATATTCAAAGTGAATTTCAAATTGCTGACATTTTAACCAAGAACTTAAATGTTATTAAGTTTATACAGGTGACCTGGTGGTCTAGGGGTAAGGTGTCAGGCTTCTATGCTGGCGGCCGGGGTTCAATCCCTGGTCCCGGCATAAATTTATCTGATTACCAAACCTTTCCTTCACCTCTGACAATACATCTTGTGAATGTGTGGAATGCCAGGCCTCCACCGTGGTTCGGATTCCACGTTAAACTGTAGGTCCTCCATTTCATCTCACAATCACCCTACCATTACACATTAGCATAAGTGCGTATAACCCGAACGGGTAGTAAGACGCGGTGCTAATAATAATAATAATAATAATAAGTTTAAACAACTATGTAAGTGGCTAGTATTGAATGCATAATAGATTATGTATTCCTCCATGTTACCAACATTTACCTCCTTTCACACCCTTGTTTCTTACACCCACTATTTGGATTCATCCATGTTCAACATATTTGCCTCCTCTCGTTGCACATTTAAAGCATGTTAAATTGAGGTGAGTTGTTGGTATAGCAATTTAACATTTATTTATTATTAATACCGGTACATTTTTATGCATATGTTGGTAGTTCTGTTACAGTATGTTCTTGCCTGATATGTATTTAGTTTTTTAGTTCATATTAATATCTCGTTTAATAAACTACTTTTCAATCCGGTAATGTTTGATGTTCATAGAGTAAACGTTATAAAACCTGTGGTGGCACGTTTTCATTTATGATAAGGGAGGGTAATTTTTAACTTTTTTTCGTCCATTATAGTGCATTTGGGTGGTTTTAAACTGTATAGAAGATTAAGATAAAAATAATTTGGCACTCATTATTCCAGTAAGGTGATCTGAAGAAAGATCATAACTCACATATATATTAGGGAATACCAGTGTGTGCTCAAAGCTTTTTCAAGACGTTTTAATACATTTAAAGGTTAGCACACACATAGACACATCCATGCCACATTAATACATTTTTCCTATCAAAGTTATATGAAGAAGAAGATAAGAGATCATATTATATAGAAGTTGTACACACTGTTTACTTTGAAAATGTAGAAGTCTTACTAGAGTGATCACATTATGGCCCTCTCTTATAACCTCTACAGCATAGTGGAAGCAAGAAAGGTAAGTGTGTTACCTTTCATGGTAAACATAGGTTACATGTGTGTGCATGCAAGCTAATATATATATATATATATATATACTACTGATGCCAGGACTCTACAAACATCTTAATTTTATCAAGTATCAAAGCTTTTCAAACAATTTTTATCAAATTAACTTTTTTCTGTGTCTTATTACCCATTCATGTTAAACACATTTTAATTAAGCTAGTAAGGTGGGAATAAGGAAGTTAAAATTTAGGAGAAATGCATCTCTGTTTGTATGGAGGGATATTAGAAAACCATTTAGGAAATACAAAATCTCATTACACCCAGACGGGGTTCAAATCCCCACATCCCTATTATTGGCACACTTTACTAAATAGGACTTATGTTTAGTCCACACATCCACCTATGGGGTAACTTTCATTTTATTTTGTTGGTAAAAAACAAGTTCGATATTTAACATAGAAACACAACGAATTTAATTTTCGTGCTATATATTGATAACTTTTATTTATATCTTTATGTGCTCAGTAGTTCTTTTCTCTCTCGCATATTAGGATTAATATAATAATTTTATTTGATTGAACAATCAAATAAATTCTGTGAAAAAAAGCCATGTCTGCATATTCCATCTACGCAACTATATTCTTAAACAGCTTCTGCTAGTTGTGGAAACATTTATAAACTATGTTACATTCTAAGTGGGGAATATACTGACTACAGAAACACTTCTATTAGTTCTCAAAGGTGTGATCAGTATAATATGGGTGTGGAACCACTTACCAGAGCATTCTATATTATGTGGTACCATGAAGATTGTCGATTAAGCCTTAATGCAGGGCTGAAAACACTTTAGGTCACCAAAAAGTGACTTTGCTCAGGCAAAAACCAATATAATAGGCAATAATAGACACTATAAAATTAACATATTGTATTTGTGCAGACATATCTCGACTGCTTTTGTTTTACAATCAAGGAAAAGAAAAAAGAAGGAAAAATCTGGTCCTTACTCATAAGATGACAAAACCTACCCTACTCAACACAACACCACTCTGTGAAGCAGAGTGACACAGATTATAACCTCCTTACCCTATTTATCCCCAAATGACAGTACAGGTGGAGATTATACCATGATTATTTATTTTACAAAACATATGTTAAGAAACTCTACAATCTTCTTACAACATGGAGTACCGTGATTGGGTACACAATGCAATTTTTTTTTTTTTTTTTTTTACAAATAGACTTCTTACTCAAAACAGGGGTCTTTAAGAACCATTACACAACTTTATCATTTAACATTAAAAGGTGAACACCAAATATTTAGGTAATTACAGTAAAGCATATAAATCATATTTTTTTAAATTAGTTAATACTCAACAAGGGAAAAAGGGACATTTCAAGACAAATGAAAATTGTGAAAGCTAAAAGAAGAAATTTGAAAAGATTTTCAAATATAGATTATTCCAAAAGTAATTCTGAATAACAAACCACCTAGCCTGACCTAGGCAGAACTGGGCTTCCCCAACAATAAATGCTGATGTGTCTCGAGTAATGTTTCCTGGCGCGATATGCCAATATATTCTCACAGCAGAAAGAAATAACTCCCTTGACTAGGACAAAATGTGACCAATATCAAGACAGAATAGGTCATGAGGTACTGGAACCTGGCGCATGGCGCTCTGATAAATTTTCCATCCCAGGCGGGGTAAGGGGGCAAAAAAAAGTGACCACAGTAGAGAATTTTGTGCTCTTATTCTCGAACCATCCAATAGAGGGCAATGAGCACCATGCAGAGCCTGGCTTTAGTCTCTTTCAACACAGTAAGTATTAATTGTAGCATAGACTTATACGCTACTACACCAGTGGTTCTCAAATTGAGGTATGCATACCCCTGGGGGTACGCGAGCAGCTCTCAAGGGAAGATCGGCAAAATAACCTGGGACTTAGGGAAAACCATAATTGTTGGCATTTACCGTTATCTGGTTATTTCCACCCCTCTTTTTTCCTGTATTTGCTCTCAGCTAGAGACCGATTTTTGAGAATTTTCAACCGTCTACTTGACACCTTCTACATTAACAGTTTATTATGCCTTTCTCAACAACATATCTCTGTTAGAGTGGTTTTTCATCCATGGTGTATCTAAAAAATAGGTACCAAAATAGGCTAAATTTTAAGTTGGACCTCCACTTGAAAGTTTCAACTGGACAACCAGACATCAAAATTTATGCCAAGCCATGCAGCCACACCTCTCTCATTGAAAAACTTTGGGATTCATAATTTATCAGCTCCAGAACTACAATTAAAAATTTTGATTTGAAAATATTGTATTTATGTTTACTTTTTTTTTTTTTTGAACGAATTTGTGAAGAAAATGTATGCAACTTCTTACAGTAAAATTAGTTTTTTTAAACTGATCATAACGATTCTTATTAAGAGATAATTTTAAGCCTCTAACAGTAGAATTCTCTCTAACTAGCTTTGTCATATTTGAAATATTTTGATTACTGATATTTTTTCCCACTAAATTATATAGATCAATAATTATTTACCAACTGGTCATATTTGTTAAAGCCTGTCATTAGGAAATTTTTATCTTGGGGGTACATTAAACTTTTAGTTATGGCCAAGGGGTACAATCTAAAAAAAGTTTGAGAACCTCTGCCCTACACCTTACACAAAATGCTTTTATAATGCCCACTTACCCTTATTACCTATACATTTCCTCCACCTTACACACTAGTGTTAAATCCTCTTCTACCTTGAAAGAATTAAACATTTTCTTATGCTGCTTATTCTTCACACAGAAACTAATATAATCTATACTATTGTCCAAGCTATTAAATTTAAACATATTATTGTCTTTAAAAAATATTCACCACAGAATTTGAACTAATAGGGAATCTGGCTAACATCTAAATTTTTATCTCTTTCATATTCCAAGGAATTTGGTTCTTTGTGTCATATTTTGAAATATTGGAAGAACATCGACTTAAGTAGTCAAGGTCAGTTGAACATGAGTAGTCCAGAGTGCAGCAGTAACCACTCCCAAGATGACAGCTCTCTCTCTGGAGGATACTTTGCTCGCTACTCAGATTCTGGTAGTCCATTTGATATAAGTCAAGATGAAGTCCAAGAAGAAGATATACTGGCAAATATTGGGGTTTGTACAAACCATTCTTATTGCAAAATATTGTTTTGGTGATATAGAATTATCATATATAATCTCTTTTATATTAACCAAGTTATATTTTCAATTTTAGAAGCATGTTTTCATCAATGATTGCATAAATGAGATAATTAAATTAAATAGAAAAGTTGTAATTCGTCCCAACACTAGAGGATAATATTGATTTTAAACTAATATCACATGCTCAGTTTTTGATTTATGTGATGGTTTCAATTAATTTGTAATTTTCACCCAAAATTGGTATAATTTTACTATACAATTTTTGAAAACTCTTGAATTGCTCCTTTTGAAATCTTGCAAATACTGTTACAAGAACACCACTTTCTTTCAAATCTCAGAAATCTCATTTTTTTATGGATAATAATGGCATGACATTAGTGTTGCATTGCAAATTAAATTTACTGGGCTATTGAAAAATGCACTAAGACTTGGTTTTAATGTAGTAATAGATATATTAACAAATCTTATAACTGTTATCAAATTTATATATTGTATTCATTTTTATATTTTATTTCTAAACTCTTAGCTACAAGATGAACCCTCGGGTTATTTCAGTGATGAAAGTGATGAAGATATTCCTGAAGAACTGACCAAAGATTTTGTTGATGAAAACATGGGTGATACGGTCTCTAATAAGTAAGTTTTTTTCTGTAAATAAGGGTTGGTTTGACAGCCAATTGCTGCCCATGGAAAACATTTACTGTGCGTTGTATGAATAAAAAATAATTGTATGCTTGAACATAATATTTGTTTAAAATAGTTAATGCAATATTAAGTTGCAAGGCAAGGCACATGGATGAGTTTAAGTAATCTTTGTGTGTGCATTTCATATTACTACCCCTGTTCAGGCTACTAATAACATATTTACACTATCAGGGTATGGGTAGGGGCCCAGGATTTTTTTTTGTCCGGGAGGGCAAGGGGGGGGGTGCAAAATTACGTTATTTCCCGGTTAGGATATGTTGAGTAAAGAACACTGGGATAGCAGTCAGGGTTAGGGTGACCAAAATGATTTTATATACAGGTTAAACGTTAAACTAGGTTGAGTAAAACATAAAGGGAAAGGGGAAGGCTGACTGGGAGAACAACATACCTTAAAACAAATACAGTTATGTTGTAGGATTTTTTGGTTTGACAAAATTACAATGGAATCTGGAATATTCGAACTTGAAGGAACCAGGGAAAAAATTCGAACTATCCAAAAATTCAAATAAAATAAGTTCCTTAAAAGTAATTGAAAAGAAACACAGTTAAGTTTGCAAACAAGCTCAACATTTTTTGTTTGTTTTTCAAAAATGTTGAAAGTGTGTTAGATAAAACTCTATAAAGGCCCTTGTAATTTCTGATTTCTTTTTAAGTCCCTTTTCCACTTCCTTTATCACCGCTACTTTTTCGGCCAAAGTTAATGATTTATAGGACTGTGGTTTGGGCAATGACATCACGGCACACACATACACACACACACACACACACACACACACACACACACACACACTCATTCATTCACACAAACACACACACACATTCTCTCACACACTCTCACACACTCTCACACACTCTCTCACACTCTCTCACACTCTCTCACACTCACTCACATACACTCACACACACTCTCAACACACACACACTCACCACACACACACTCACCACACACACACTCACCACACACACACTCACACACACTCACCCACCCACCC
>CABFVX010005732.1:7120-26512 GCA_902151425.1 Timema shepardi | reverse complement strand
GGGGGGGGGGGGGGGGGCGAGTTAAAAAGATGTGACATACATTTTTAGTCGGGAATTTTAGGAAATGATCAGGGGAAATCAGGGAAAAGGTCGGGGATTTCATTGGTCAAGTTTAGTACCACCATGCCTAGTGAAAGAAAGATATGGAGCCAGAGAATTGTAAAAACTTATCATCATTTCAAGGTTTAAATTTTCATGATTAAGATACTTTCTCTTCATATGAGAAAGTACAAGCACACAATTAAGATATAAAAATTATTATTCCCTAAGTTCAATAAGGCTTTCAAATAGCTTGAATTTAGGTTTGACTGAAAATAAGAGATCATAATAGGGCTTACAGCTCCATACACACATTTCACTACAGGCTTACAATATAGCCTCTAGTACTAGAGATTATGTATTAGAAATTATCAGTAAATCACAAGAGAATAAATAAATAAATAGATTATTTATTTGCTTAGTAATGTTTTTAAAATCATGAAATATACTCTCAACAATTTGATATAAAAGTAACCATCAATATTTAGAACATTAGTTTAAATGAATTTAAAAGATTGACAAAGAAAATAAAAAAAATTGGCAAAGCAGGTTGCATTCTAGTGTACGTGGGGTAAGTCAAGAATAGTCCACAATATTTTTTTAAATGGCTATATGTTTGGTGTTTCTACTGCCCTTTGTTAGTAATTTGCTGTTCTAATAATACAATCAAAGTGTGTCTACGTTTGCATATGGATTAAGACATAAGTTCCATCATTTGTGGATACAATTAAGATTTTTAAGTATTGTAGCTAGGTTTAGAAAAAACAGAATGGTTACCATTCCGAGTTAATACAATTAAGATTTGTAGGGGGTTATAATTCCAGTGGGTACAATTTGAATTTTTAATTATTGTTGCTAGGTTGAGATAAACCTGAATGTTACTATTCCAAGTGGATACAATTTTGCTACCCCAGTGATTTTGAATAAAATGCCAGTACTTTGTTTTGATAATAAATTAATGGTTCACTTAAGTGTTTATTGTAATGAATTATACAAATGTAACAAAGTGTGGTATTTTGATGGATTTCAAGCAATTTTTATTTGACATACAAATATCATTTCATCATTAATTGTGTGTGTCAAAGATCAATATAGTCGTTATAAATAATTATCACATTAACTATCAAATTTTATGACTGACCTGGTGACCTGGCGGTCTAGGGGTAAGTTGTCAGACTTCTATGCTGGCGGCCGGGGTTCAATCCTCGATCCCGGCAAAGATTTATCTGATTACCAAACCCTTCCTTCACCTCTGACAAGACATCTTGTGAATGTGAGGAATGCCAGGCCTCCACCGTGGTTCGGATTCCACGTTAAACTGTAGGTCCTTCATTTCATCTCACAATCACCCTACCATTACACATTAGCGTAAGTGCGTATAACCCGAACGGGTAGTAAGACGCGGTGCTAATTATAATATGACTGACCTAGCTACATAATTTTTGTTTTTTTATTATTATTCATGTGATTTTAATTCAAAATGGATTGTTGCTGGTTTGCTGGTTATCTTGATTTATTTACAGGCCAAACCAAAAGTAAGCATTTACTGCTCACTTGTGTATTTATTGTACAGACCACCTGTGACCTGTGCAATATTGTTACTATATGAGTTCACATACCATTTAATACATTTGTGCAACCACAACTGTACATAATGCAGTAGTGGCTACACATCTTTCTAAACTTAAGATATTAATACCCATCACTATAAGCTCACAAGAGCTCACTGATGGAATTTTCATTGACTTTGATTTAGTGGAATCTTGGTGCACATTGCTAAAGGTTTAGCCTAATGGTTTTAATCTTTGTCTTGGACATATTTTTCAAACTTATTGTATCAGCTTATAAACTAATTAAATGATCTGATGAACATACCTGATACATTAGTGATATTTATAGTGTATTGTTTTCTTGTTCAAAATCACTGATGCTCCCATTAGTGGCCTCTATTATTATTGTTACCATGTTTCTAGGACTTGGAAATAAAGTAATCGAAAAATACATCTTAATATTGATTAGACTCTGAATAGCCCAATTAATATAACATTGGCTTACTAATCCAATGACTAGGATTTGATATCCATTACATAAAGCATTTTCAAAACACGAAACATTATTTTATTAGGTTTTTCATGACTACTAAGCTAATAAATCGGGGTTTGATTTCCATTCCATATCATACTTTTGTAATATAATGATAGCTTTTCTTAGAAATTGATGTACTATTTATTTATAAATGAGTAATTTATTAATAAATTTGATCTGACATAAGATGGTTATTTTGTTAATACTGTAGTTAATATATACTCAAAATTTTCTTATACCTAAAAACACGATTATACTCTTTAGCTATGTAATAATCTGTCAAGATGACACCTTAGCTCAGTCAATAGCATGTTTGTCTACTGAGCTAAGGGTCCTGGGTTCAATTTCCAGCATGGTTGAAAATTTATAATTTGTCAAATGTGGGTTTACTCTTTCATAGTGATATATTAACGGCTGGAGATTGGATGATGTGCTTGTCCTAGTCTTAAGTTAGATTATAATGTATATGAAGCTACAACAGGCCTAGTAAGCTGATAGTGGAAAATATATGGCTTGAATAAAAAACTGACCCGGATCATGGGCAGTTATGGATGTAAAGTAAAAGTAATTCATCATGGTTCGAAAGGCTTATTTGCCTATAAAACAGCATAATCCCCAAATATAAAATACTAAAAGTAAAGACTTCTGAAAAAAAAAGGGTCCAATTGCCTTGTTTTTAAATTCAATAAAAATGTAGTTATTGAACACACACAAAAGAAAACTTTATAAAAATGCAGAAAAAATATTTAAAATTTCAAAAATGAATATGGATGGATATATCATCTAAATCTGTGTTTAACAAAGTGTGGTCCACGGCGGCCTATCAAGGGTGTGGGAGTTTCCAGGAAGTTTAGTAATAATAATGAATTAAAGAATGTTGATCACATATAATACAAACATTTGAAATGCAAAAGCTTAAATATCCATACCATGCTGTATTTATTTTCTCAGTAGACACAAGTCATATAAAAGAGGAAATCTGTACCAACATTAAATGAACAAATCTGAACCATTATGCATACAAAATTATGAGGTTTAGAATGTTAAAAAACTAATCTAAAAACTTACTAATGCAATGTGACTATATGAGTTTTTTTTAAAAATTTATCTATTAAATTAATTAACGTATTATACTTAAAGTTATAAAATTGAATTTCCTAAAAAAAGGTTTCCTTCATAACTCAACCCCCTGCTTTCCCCCCGCTACCCTCTACTCCCACGGCTCTGGTGGTCTCAAATGCACACAACATCCAGTTGACTGTCCTTCATTACCAAAACTTAGAGAAACACTAATCTAGATCTTAAGGCTAGGCTTTTTAATTAATGATACATAAAGCCAGTTAGCTATAGGAGTCTTGGTGATTTGTAGGCCTTGAATGTTGCTATCACACTAATGGTCATGGAAATAAAATTGTTTAAAAAAAAACTCCATGATGGAAGCATGCAAGCGAGCTGTACCGGCCACTCTTGGCTTTAATAGTTCCAACATTTGCGGATAGAGGGTGTCATATGGTCAGTACAATGAGCTCTGGCCATTAATCTCAATTTTTCTAACCCGAAACTGTTGCTTCTCTTTTCAAGTAGCTCTTCATTTGTCCTCACAAGGCTGAGTTTGACCCTGTTCCAGACTCGCTACTTCACAAATAAACTTTGAATGCGCTGGGGATCGAACCTGGGACCTCTGGATCTCTAGCCAGGAACGCTGACCACTGATCAGAGAGGCGATCAAAATTAAATTATGAGATAGTAATAATATTTGTACATTAGAATGGGCAAACTCATATTTTCTGTGCCTGGAAATCAAAATCAGTGTATACTTTGAACTGTGTGTGGAAACTATCAATACACATAGGAATGGGAACAGGTAGAATAGATATAACTCATTGCTTGGAGTCAGTTGATTACTAAACCTAAGTGACAGGTGCTCAAATAGAAAATACTTCAACATAAATTAAGCATGCTAAGTCAAATTCTTGACTGATGAATCTGATTAATAAGTTTATGCTGTAAGATCATCTTAACACATTTGTATTTTTAATACAAACTTTTACTCGAATTTGTGTAGTTTTTTTAAAGAAAAAAATTGTGTTTAAAATAACAAAAAAATATTTTGTCTGAGAATTGAAAAAAAATATTTCCAAGGGAATTTCTTGAATATAAACATTGCATAGGTACCATTTTTATTATCATAAAAACCTCATTTTATTTTTACCAAATTATTGATATCAAAATAGGAGGCATACCTATAATATATTATGTATCCTTTCTTTACCCTGTTAGGTAACAAGCTTAATTGTATTATTCCACTATAGTGTAGCTTAAATGATAGGGTCATAAGAATTATCCGTCAAGCTAAGCCTGCAGCTTCCTTTCAGTGGAAATGGAGTTTACTTAAGAAAAAGTTGGAAAGAATAAATGGTGCTTACTTTTTTAAATTAAAGCTATTTTCAAAAGTTTGAGGCACACACACACACTCTCACGCATGTTAAATAAATCTATGAAATTAAAATTTTATCCAAGTGCAACATGGTTCGGTTTTAGGACATAAACAGTATTTTACAGATTTGCTTAACATTTGTACCAATTTATTAAAAACTCTCAGTCTGCACAAGTCTACCAATAATAAATATTAACATTTTATACAAGTACATTTTCACTGACAAAAATGATTAATCTATTTTATGATTTCCACCCAATACACTGTTAAGTTTCATACCATACAGTAGTTGTTTTCACTCAAGTATGGAAATTGGCAACTCCACACATAAATGTTGAATTGCTGGTCCCCTTTCTCTATCAACCTTGATACATTATATGATCATAATAAGACATAATGTTTAATTCACAATTATTTTCGTAATATCCTCATCTAAAATTGCTTATTACATGTGAATTTAGAGTAATAAACCAATTTATTTAAATGTTTTTAAAAAATGTGTAAATTGTGTGGATACGAATTTAAAGAAAATCAATAAATCACTCATGTAAGCATTAGGTAGTGTTTATATAGGTACTGTACACTCTAAAGTAGGACAATGCAGCTTAGCATTAAAGAAAATCCTGGATATTTGTATCTCTGATAAGTTTACAAAACAAATATAATTTAATTACTTGCTTTTAAACCACTACAGGATTATTTTGGGTGGCTGCACATCCTTTGTTTATTGTGTGGGCGGACCTTGTATAAATACATTATTAACTAGTAGGCTACTGTAATGTAACTTTAAACAATAAATTAAAATTTTGGTATTTTAATTGTTTATTTTGTTGCCTTGTTTTTAATTCGCCTTTTAAATTAGAATATAGTGGCTTTAATGCCATGGAAGCTGATGTACTATACTGCACTACCAGTTATTTTCTTGAACTTTAAACTTGTTCTATTATATGCAATTTATCTAAGAATTGTCAGTAAGTTCTGATATAAGTCATTAAGGATGTTTAAACAAGCAAAAATCAGACCAATGGAATTATAAAATAGAGCTTAGGCTATGACTAGTTAAAGCAAGCGCTTCTATATTTTGCGTCAATGTTTATTTTTGTGTTGTTTTAATAATGACAATAAGGTGTTATCTAGAAATCACTCTTACATGAAAATATTATTTGAAGCATCATTTAACATATATCATCGATACTTTTTTTTATCATAAAATATTATTTGTCTGGAAGTAAAAAGAAGAAATATAAGAAAGAAAGGAAAGTGGCTGAGTTAAAAATAGTAATTGAGTTTTTTTTTTATAATTTAACTTTCCACTACCTCTTAATACCTGTCCTAATTATACACATTTTAGTTATACTTATGGGTCATGGATGAGGAATGAAGAATTGATAGGAACTGTACCTGCATTTTCATGGAAGGAGAGTGGGAAACCATTTTGGAAAAACTATCCTCAGAACATCTGGCCAGGATTCATACTTACCTTCCTGTCACCCAAAAATCATAGTAAACGAGCTTGACATTTAAACCACGTACTCACTGATGCGGGTTTTAAAATCTTTTCATTACGTTTATAAAGCACCAGAGTAAACAAAATAAGCAGAAACTATAGCATCTGATAGTAGAGAAACCCCACACGCTCAACTACAAACAACTGTTGGGGCTGATACTAAAATGTTGCCCAAATATTATGATTTAAAATTTCTAACTTAAGCGAGAGGAAGGAAGTATTTTTTTTTCAATGCTTAAGAAAAACAGTACAAAGTTAAAAAGAAAATGGTCATTTTTTTTTAGAAATATCGAAATGTGTTTATTGCTACATTTGTAAATTATTTCATAACTTCATCAAAGGAAAGCAAGTACTTCTAGATGGTTTTTCAAACTAAATTGGCAAATCAAGATTTTTAGGTGAGCATTAAACTGAACATAATATTTGTTGAGCAATCAAATATGTTGTGAATAAAATAAAGGATACAATTATTTGCAAATTTGTATTCAACAGGTACTAAGATCAGGGTGCGGGGAGTAATTTATTTTTATATTATTGTAGTTTTCAATTACATTTGAAATAAATTCACTACAATTCACCATCCTCATCAAGTTTGAAGATGGGAGTAATAATAATAATCTTTATTAAATTTGATTTAGTTTTATTGTTTTATTCTTATACAAGTTATATGTAATTTCCTTCAAATGTACATCTTATCTTAGAAATTTACCATGCTAAGTTTGTTAACTCTATGCATCATATTGTTGTAGTTTATGTATCTAAATAAATAAAAAATAACATAGGTTTTTACAAAGTTGACATACTTTATTTGGCTACCAATTTGTTTTCTTGTTTGAAATCATTTTTGTTTCACCAATGAGTAGTGAAGTATTTTAGTTCCTCATTAATAAAAATTGTGTTGGAAGCTAGGTACACTTTTAAAATGGGAAGTGAGGCTTTTGTGGTGTTTTAAACAAGTAAATATTATAATTTCTTAAAACATTGTAATGTTTAACAGGCATTCCAAACCTACATACAAGAAGAATATTCATGTAGAACTTCTTAAGGCTCCCATTTTAACAAATACCGCATTAACAGTTCTTCGCCAATGTGGGAAATATCTTCAGATGAGTCATCTACTTCGTCCTATTGCTTGTGATGTGATCACCTGCATGAGTCAGCTTTTTGAGTACTATCTTTACACAGTATACTCATTTTTTGCAAATGATCTTGTAAGTGTAATTATTTAAAAACACATTTTCTTAATCAATTGGTACTTGTATAATATATTTAAAAACCCTTT
Organism: Timema shepardi; assembly: GCA_902151425.1. NCBI lineage: Eukaryota > Metazoa > Arthropoda > Insecta > Phasmatodea > Timematidae > Timema > Timema shepardi. The sequence continues at coordinate 19,162 of CABFVX010005732.1, read as the reverse complement.
TTATTCATACACAATTTAACACACTCTTTTATTGCACAAATATTTTTTTAAATCTTAAAATGTTTAGTATTATTCTTGCAGTTAAATTAAATTGATACTGTAACACATTGATAGATTAGATACACTCAAATTAATTTGATGATCCATTCCAGATAGCCATAGATACAGGAACATTTTATTTTCAACTTAAGGATGTTTAAGAGGTCCACGTTAGATTCACTTAATGTCGACCAAATATCGTAATTTTATATCTAGAGAGCTTCCCCCACTACATTTTTGGACCAAATGACCCTTGTGCTCACCATTATTAACGCCGGAAGCCCACGGCTCCTTGACTAGTGAGGACTTTGTTGTTATCCACTGTAGAGGTTTATCGGTTATGCGGGATGTTACCGAATACCATTGATAGATTTTAATGAAGCTTTTTATTTTACTCAACAGTAGTTTTACTGATGGAGGGGAGGCAAGTAACAACCATTCAAACTTCCCTTTCCAAATCGGAGCTCACTTACAACTTTGGACCTTTATTTTCTTTAGCTCATTATGTGATAAAACAAAACAAATGACATGTCAGAAGTGAAAATGTTTTACCTTGGTCGTTTACTTAAACAAGTGACCGCAATTTCGAGTTCACTTTGAATCAATTACTGATAACAATTTTCAGCTTTCTCTTAGATAAATCTTATATTATTTACTCTAAAAAAATCAGTTCAAATTGGACTAGATTTACTAGCTAAAATGTCCAGTGCCAGAAGCAGAATAAGGGAATTTGAATTATAACTATGTACTTTTAATTTTCCCCATATCTTACTATTGGTCCAGCATATATGCATTTTAGTTATGCTAATTGGGCAGAGATGAATAAAATTAGATATAGAGGAAATGTACCCGTATTTGTGTGGAGTGGGAAATCATTAAGAGAGAACCAACATCAGTATCAGTTGATTGCCAGTGACTGAAAGATTGGGGATCGAATCCCAGTCGTGTGTAATAAGGATTTTTTTCCTTAATGGTTTTACACTTTTCCTCCACTCAAATTTGGGTACACTTTTTATCAATTCTATCGTCATTAATACTATTCTATTTGTGTACATAGCCAAACTATAAGGCAAAAACTTTTGAAAATCACAAAAATAAAATAGTATGAATCACAAGCTATTAAGTAGTTACTGTCTCAATTATTTTGCTTAATAACACCATCAAACACATAACCCCCTTAGGTGGACGCATGTTCTTAGGTATTACTCTTGCAATAGACTAGACTGCCGATGATGGGGAGATCGTGGTTCAATCCCGTTTGGGTGTATTAAGGGTTTTTCCTAAATTATTTTATCACACTTTCCATGCAAATTTGGCTACACTTCCTCTAAATTCAACTTTCCTCATCCATAAACCAATAGCATAATTAGTACAAAAGCATATAACTTGAACGGGTAGTAGTGGTGCTAAACAATAAAAAAAATATCAACATTACCTATCATTAAAATTATTGATAGGCCTACATATAATTAATTTACATTACTCCAATATTGAGGCTGAGAGCCCTAGGAGTACATTATCTGTCATATTACGTCCTTCAATGATAACTTTAGCTGCTTAGTCAAAGAATTATCAGGCCAATTAGTTGTGAATACTAATAAATAATTAATCATGTGTATCTACTGGGTTCCTCTTTTACAGTGATGACCCGACATCTGGACGGATGGTTGAATTTATTCTGTAACTAAGCTTTTGTAACCCGCCTTGATGGCTTAGTTAGCCAACGCACTAGTTGTGTTGAGCTAGACTGCTGAGGACAGGGTGCTCGAGGTTTGAATCTTGTTCGGGTTAACTGGGAATGGTTTTTCCTAAATGTTTTTCCACTCTCCCTCCACGCAAATGCGGGTTCACTTCCTCCAAGTTCAACCTCCCTAATTCCTAATCCATTAGCCTAATTAGTACTTAAGCTTGTAATTCAAACGAGTAGTAAGATAACAATGCTAAATAAATAAATAAAATTTTGTTGAAGTTGTGCGCTTGTGTTATAAGTCCATAAATTGCATGTTAAATACCGCTAGTAAAATAAATAATATATTTCCCTGGTTGAATGCATCACATAATGAGATTATTAAAAACCGAAGTCTTGCTCCCCCTTTCATGGCCAGTTAAATTTACCTTTCAAAGTTCATCAAAACAATGGTGCAAACCATCTCTTACTACCTGGGTACGACAATTTTATGTAAAGTTTTCAAAGCAATACTTTAAAGTTTTAACTTACATTAATAGATGGTTATTTTTTTAGTTTATATTAATCTCTTTTCTCACACTCCATTGTATGTTTTATACTCACATTTGCATGCATTTATTTAGTTCATTTCTAATTTATATATCGATTCAGCTCATGTGTTAGTAAAGTGAATCTTTCATTATCCTTAAACACTATACTTAAAAATAATTAAAGCTTTTGAACACGTGACAGCTAAATTAGATGGGAAGACCCTTCACATATTTACATAGGCTTCAGATAAGATTTAATATACATTGTTTCTTTCAAACAATGTTGCTTTAAAGGAATATTAATTAATGTTTATACTTTATATCAATAAATTATTCATAAGTTTCTTTCTTTTTAGGTTAGCTTAAATATCAGTTTATGAATGTCTGGCTTAATAAGATTCAAATATAAAAAGAGAAGTCAAGATACAAATCTACTCTACCTTTAAATAATTCATTATATTTTCTTTCGCTCCTACTTAATTTTTAATAATCCATAGGATAATTAATCTGATAATCAAATCATGAATAAAATGAGTTTACTTATTAATTAAATAGTTTAACTCTTAAGTAATATATTTTGTAATAATCTTAATTTCATTGTGTTTCTATGTTTCAGCCAGTGTCATGTAATTCCATGTTAAGTTTAAAACTGCAGGCTACATTGAAGAGAATAAAAGACAAACTAATTATTTCAGATCATGTTCAAGAACAGAAACTATCCGAAATAAATAAAAGAAAGGTATGATCTTCTTCATTTCGTTTTAAAACATTCTTCTTTAATTCTATTATCTTAAAACATTGACCAAAAGTACTTAATTTGTCCTGTTGTTTAACTATACTTTTACCTTAAGCGTCACTATAGTTGACTTTTTTAACATGACTTTTAATACAAATACTCGATTGGACACCAAAAAAAAGTACAAAGAACATATTTTTTATTTCAACCAATTCAATTTAACATGAATAAAAACTTGTGAAAGTGTTATTTATTAAATATTGCAATTTAATTGTTTTTAATGACAGATAATTAAATAACCTATGTCCTCTAGTTTCAAAGGGAGAGTAAAAAATCTCAAATTTTCTCCACTTTTAAAACTCATAATTAAATCATAGTTTTAAAATCTAGCTTGCTACAAAATTCATTCATATAGTCACAAAAAATATATATACATACAATCAACTACTACATATATATTTTTTATGAGCTAAGCTATTTACATGTGTTTAACTTTAAAAAATCACACAGTATTGAATTACATTATCAGCCATGATTAATATAAATATATCTATAAGACTTCAGGTTTTATGCATTTGTACTAATTTTCACTACTATGTAAGGAATGAGGAAGGTTGTATATAGAGAAAGTGTATCTGCATTTTCATTGAGGGAGAGTGGAAAATCAAACCACCTTTAGTACACCTGACCAGGAGAGTGACACTTTAGACAATTTGACCTCTGAAGCAAGTCAAGCTGATTTTATTTTAAATGTTCCATTCTTTGGACTCTTGCCCATAACTCTTTGATATTAGGTAAATCCTGAACATATTAAAAAGAATAAATGATAGCTTTATAATCCACTAAAATTTGGTTTACAAGAAGGTTGGTCATATATTAAATAAATTTGAAGAAAATGCTAAGCTAAATAAGAAACTTAGGCTCCTTGTTTATTTAATCAATTTCTTGATTATCTTTTTTATATATTCAGCAACTTAGTTTTGTACATTTTATACAAGAAACCTTTAGGAAAACTCTTTCCCTGGATAGATAAGCATTAGATGTTTAGGATTCTCAACAACATTAAAGATGCATTACCAAATAGAAAAACTATTGCTCAGGAGGGTTAATAATTAGATGTTAAGGGTTCTCAACCATGCTAAAGGCCCAATGTCAAAACCAAAAGCAACTTTGAACACCAAAGACCTTAAAAAACGGTGTTTTCCAAAGGATTATTTTTGGGTCTTAAGAAGGGTGGACTAAGAACAAAATTTGACCTTCAAATAGTCACAAAACAAAAGTAATTGTGAATATTATAAGGAACGTATTTGTTAGAACGACAATTGGTAAATTGATTTATTCATACTTCTCCTTACTACAAATTAAAATGAATTTAACTAAAATTAAATGTGTTTTATGTGTAATGGTATTTAAAATGAAGTGTCCCTATGAAATTTATAGTATATCATTAAAATCTGCCTTTGCCAATTTTCATGAAAAATGCAGAACTTTAGGAATAATCGAGTGAAATGTTCATATCATTTCAGGACTTAAGTAAAATAATCGAAAATAAAGGTTGTTCATATTTATCTAAAATTAGCCTTTGCCAATGTTCATGAAAAATGCAGAATTTTAGGAATAGTGGAGGTTAATATTCATATCATTGTTAGGACTTAAGTAAAATAATTGGAAATAAAGGTTGTTCATATTTCGCAAGAATTAGTAAGGAAAATTTGTGTCACCATGTGATAAATACTTTGATTGTCTTGTTTGTCTTATGCATAAAAAAAAGCTGAATTAAAGTTTATTTGAAATCTAATTAAATGCCTTGTCCAATTATGTACCGCGTAGGATTTTTACGGGGAAAAAAATAAAAATAAAGTTGCATTAAATTATCAAGGCAATCAAGAGTGCAGCATTTTAAATACATTTTAAAGTTAATGATGACGGAATTTTTTTGGTGATAGCTTTGCAATCATTCACTTAGAGTCGCTAAGTGTTGGTAAATCACTTATTATAGTGACAAAACTAGAATGGTCAAATTACCTGATAGAAAAATTGGCAAAAATTGTAAATTTATTAATATAATCCAGGGCTGCCACACAGCTGGAGAACCGAGAAAATACGGGCAATTTTGTATGTCTGGAATACCCCAGAAAAACACATGGACTATAATTAATATATTAATTAATTTAAATTGGTTGAAAATGACACCGAGACACAGGAATTGAACCGGGGAGCTTTAACTTAGTGTTCCACCACTGAACTATCCAGGAATATTCCCATACTTAAAGTATTTCTTCACTCATAGCTTAAGGCTTAATCTGTGACAGACATGTGGAATTGTCTTCTACATAATACCAACAAATAACATCGGAAGCTATCAGATACCACATCCATCTGCGACTTGGGAAGGCTGCTTTGCTGCCGAGCATACAATACAAGATTGTAATTAAAGCAAAATGTCATTGGATATCAACACACAGGCTGCAAATCATTGCAATTACGCCACTGTCCCATGGAGGTTAAATTAGTTATAAAATGACCCCTGGACACAGGAATAGAAATCAGGACCATTGGCTTAGCTTAGGTTGGTGGGATCGATTCCCGTGTCCATATATCATTTTTCAACTAATTTAAACTAATTGAATGGTGGTCTCCTCCACACGTTCTTTGCTTTAATTGCAATTATTCACAGCCTGTTTGTTGGAATACATTGAAATATCGCTTGGTTACTAATCTTATCTTCTCCCTACCTTCTCCTCAATCACGCTTCCATGATATATTACACTTTTCACCTTTTTTAGCTCCACTACATTCAATGTTATAGCTTTATTAGGCCTTATCATCTTCCTTGTCATTACCATCACTTCAAATTTCTCCATGCTAAATTCTATTCTGCACTCTTTCACATCCCCATTCCTGTAAAGATCATCAGAAAACATCATGGGTTTCATTCTTTCCTCCCAGAGTTTCCTTGCAACTCTATTCATGAACATTTCCATTACCATTACAAATAGCATTGGTGAGAGAGAATTCCATCTTTTATTTGGAACCACGCCATCCACCCCTTCTCCATCTAAACACAACTCATGATATATTTATATATACTCTCCACTTTAGTTAAATATCTTCTTTCTACTCTCGCCTCCTCCATCACTTTCTGACTTTATCCACATTATCAAATTCTTTCTATACATTTATAAATACCAAAACAGAGTTTTTCCCAAATTGATACTTTCTTTATATAAGTTGTTGTAAAGGAAAGTTTATGTTTATTTTAGACCTCTTTTTCTAAATTTGTACTTTAACTTTTACCGCCTTCCTTTAATTTTCTTTCATATACTCTTTTCCACTATCTTATAATATATTTTTGTAAATTGGCACATCAGCGATACTCCTTTATAGTTCATACACCTCTTCCTGTCTCCGTTTCTAAAAATTAGGATTATAATTCCCTACTTCCAGTCTACGGTACCTTGTTCTCCTTCTATAGCACTCTAAGCATCCTGTATAACCATTGTATTCCTGCTGTTCAGCGGCTCATATTACTTCCACAGTTAGTTCGTCCACACCTGGTACTTTTTCCAGTTTCATCCTCTTTAATGCGTCCTCCACGTATTTCCATGTGGAACACATTCTCTCCTATTTTGCTGATTCTTCATGCTCCTCTACTTCACTCTCACCCCTTTCATCTTCCGGTTTGATATCCGCTCCATAATTTTGTTTCTTACTCTTCTGTCTTCATTGTTCTACCTTCATCGTTCTTCCTTCTTCATCCATCATTTTAACTTCTTCTCTTTTTTCTTCCCTCTTTATTAACTGACTATATAACAACTTGTTACTTCCTTCCATATCCCTTTCCAGCATCTCTGTCCATTTTTTCATTCAATCTTTCCTAGCTTCCTGTACTACCTGCGTTGATCTTTTATTTTTCTCCCTATACTCCTCATTTGTTTCCTCAATCCTACTCTAAAAACTTCATCTGAATGCTTTGTTAATTTCCACTTCTTCCTTCACTCTATTGTTTCGCCATTGTATTTCCTTCCGCTTCCTCTTATCACTTATCCTCCCACATACCTCCTCTGCAGCTCCCGCCAAACTTTTATTAAACCTTAATTGTAACAATACAAGGGTTGTATTTTACAATCGAAGCCCCACCCGACCCGATGCTGCATAGACTATCGTCCGATTCATACTACCCACTCCGAGAAACGTCGACATTTATTCAAATCGCCTACAATAGTATTCTTCACTATCGTAGTTCCATGTAACTTCAAGCAATATACAAAAAATATCATTCAATATAATTCACTATCAACTCTCTACATTGTAAACTGTCCATATATGTACCCTCTGGATAAACTGGCTTTCAAAGCCTAGTAACCTGGCTGACTTCAAAACGTCCTAAATTGAGGAGCGGGGCAACTTTGCCATGGTGTATCAGCACTTGATGTTCCGACCGGCCCGATTTAGACATATCTGATGGGCGGTTTTCCTCACACCAGGCGAAGAGTGGACCCGGACATGGCTGCCCTCTTTGGGAGGGTATGAGCAACCATCACCTGATCTCTAACGTCAGCAGCCAATCAGTTAAAAAGATTTTTAACAACAAACCAGAGTATCATCCATACAAAGTGGGATGACCATTCAGCGACCTACAAGCATGATGACCTACGTGATGAAGATGGCATGACCCTCCACGCTGTGATGTCACTGGCTTAGTATGGACTTATTTCCCTCTATCTACCTACGCAGCTAGACGACTATATAATATGAAAGTATAATTTGATTGTTGAATTTGGCACCATTGGGGATGGACCTCTGTAATATTTATTTATAATGTACTTTTGAACTCGACACCATAATGGACGGATTGTGTTCTATATATATTGTCAGGAGACCAGTTCCAAAAATATGGACTCAGTGAAGGAAAATTATAATACTCTGTAAATTTTTATAGTTTTTTTTAGAAGTTTGAACTATGGAACTTTAACTATTTAATTTAATATTGTTATATTTAATACTATTTCAAACTAAAAGTAACTTCGGTTTCATATCACCACTTAAGTACTTGTCTCTTAAAGATGTTAGTAAATTCTCAATGTTTGCTGTTCTAACTTAACGAAATGTTAATTAAAGTATACTAAAATTACCTATCTTAATAGTCTGGATATATTTATTATCCGTATTATCCTAGCTTTTGTTGTTGTATATTTAAAATCATTTATATACATTCCAATATTTTGTGTAACATAAATTTGGCTACTCTTCGCATATATTTATATTTCAAATGTGGCAAACTTCTAAATGTTCTTTAACTTAGTATCAATTGTTAGACTTTGTTCATTATTTGAATGATGCCGATTCAAGTAGTCGTGTGTGAGTTTACATTAGGTTTGAGGTGTGAAACTCTCGTGTTAGGTAACGTTATGTGTGTAATATAAATGTATATCATAGTACTTGAAGGTACTCTCGTTTTGTGTGAAATTAGAATACTCTAGTGATATTTAAAGTAAAAGTATGGAATTTAAAAATATAACTTTACATTGCAAGAGTATATGTTTTCGTAGTGTCTGTAGATTTTCAGATGCTTTTGTAACAGTTTAGAAAATCTCTTCAAGCTTTTTATAATTCATGAATAGATTTGGTTATTAATTTTTTTTTTCACTATACTCTTCATTTTTAAGCCTCCACACCCTTCTCCATCTTTCTTGCTTACCTACTTTTCTTGTACATTCCCATCCTACTGTCTGCCACCAGCAACCTGTGTTCACAATCGAAAGCCACACTTTGTATCACCTTAAAATTTACTGTCTGCCTTTTCATTTCCTTGTATGAAAGAAAGTAATGTATTACATACTCGTACCTTTAGATCCTATTCAAACTGTAACAAATAAGTTTATGGCTTTACCTCTTTTCTTCTTGAACTAACTTTTAGCCACCCTCATTCCATTCTGGGCACACAGTTCCAATAGCCTTCTACCTTTCTCATTTCTCTTTTCCCCATCTGCAGTTCATCGAAACCTTCTTTCTTCTTCCCCATTTGGACATTAAGGTATCCCATCACCACTTTTCCATTTAGCTATTCAATTAATATATTCTGGATTGTACTGGGTCATTCATTAGCTTGAAATCATTTTTCACCTTTGTAATTATCCTTACTTTTTTTTTTTTTTTTTACAGATTCTACCACCACAAATTTCAACTGGAGTTGAATTGAACCAGGCTGAAAGCTTGTATGGACTTGCAGAAAGAGTTGTAGCAGTAGAATCCCTCGTGTTTTTAGCCAAGCAATTCAAGTTTTTGCAAAGCTACTTGGAGCATCTAATACCACATAGCTCTCCCGTCACTGGGAACTCTGCACCACTTCATCATTTTTATTCACAGGTGATGAGCCCCTTTAAAAATAAATATTTAATTTTAAACACTACAGCTTATGAGAATTTAGGTCTTTCGACAATTAATTTCACTATTATCTTTCAAATTGAGTTTTAAAACTCATCAGCAATATTTATAAAAATGTTACACTGGCAGTCCAATCTATTGCAAGAGTGAAACCTAAGTCTGTGTATCCGCTAATGTGGGTACCTATACATACATACTTCACAACTGTTACATATATCAATTGTACAAGAAGCTTTGATATAGAGTATGATTATCGATTTCATGACTTTGCTGATGCTTTATATTCAATCAATCAAACATTCAAAATCATAATTTAAAATAGATATTAGGTGCAACATGAACTTTAGCAAAGGACTTTGTTATGTGTGGGAGGGTTGTTTGAACATAATGCATGGGAATCTACTGAACCCCAACAACCCAATGGCATTAACTGTTTATCAACGATAAAGAAGGATAATTAACTTAGAAGAATATTTCATTCAAAATGGTATTTCATTGATTGAGTATTAGGGTTATGTATAGCAATTGGGCTATAAACAACTTTTATTTGAAATGGAGGTTAAAATGACGTGCATCAGTACCCGCCCTGGAAAAATAGTTTAAAAGGCCATTGATAATGTCATTGTGAAAAACTAATTAACAGTGCACTAAGGACTTATTGCTTCAAAAAGATAGGGAAATATGACTTTATACAAGCAAATTTGAATAAATTATTGGTAAAACACTGAAGCTCAATCCCAAGGGCTCTGGATTTAATTCTGGTTTTAAAGTTGGGATTTAAAAAAAAATTGAATGCGTGGAGTAAATTTTGAAAACGGTTGTATCAATTTTTGAAAGGCCTATAAATGAACCTGTATTTTATTTTAAACATGATTTACCTTTTATCCGCGCGCACGCACGCGCACACACACGCACGCACACACGCACACACGCACACACGCACGCACACACACACACACACATATTTATATAGCACCTATTTTTAATTTTTAAAAATTTCACTTACTTACTCTATGGCACTAAGAATTTGAAAGTTCATTGCCGCACTTAATTGTACGCTACTTACCCCTATCTTGATCTAGTTTTATCCAATCCACCTCATTACACCCTATCTCCCTCAGGTCCATTCTAATGTTATCCTCTCTTCTGCATCTAGGTCTTCCCAATGGAGTTGTCCATTGGGTTTGCCAATCAGTCCCCTGAACATGTTTCTCAAATCTCTCATTCATGCTGTATGCCATTCCTAATGTAATCTATGAGACTTGATTATCCTAACAATGGTTTATGATGTGTACAAGGTATGTAACTCATCATTATGTAACCGTCTCTATTTACCAGAAGCTTCATCTTTTTTGGACCAAATATTTCTAAGTACCTTGTTTTCGAAGACCCTAATTTTTTTTTTGTCATGTTAGGTAAGAAACCATGATTTACACTCATAGAGATAAACCAGTAAGTTGTTGTTTACATTCCTTGCAGCAGGTGAGTTGACAACAACTTAATGACCAAGTAATAGAATGTATTTCCCAACTGTATCCCTTTCCTAATTTCCAATCTAATATCTTGATTGTTAGTTAAAATTGTTCCTAAATATTTAAACTAATTAACCTTGTCAACTGATATGTTATTCACAATAATCTCTAAATCATCAACCCCAATCTGTGTTCTCTGTGTGATCATATACTTACTATTTTCAGTGTCCACTTCTAAAAATATTTCCTTACTAGCCTCTAGTGAAATTATGTCTACTGCTCTTTTATTATTTTTATTACTTTTTCCTTACAAAGATAAATAATCTATACATCCTTATAGTTCCATTGTACTGTTTAATGTCAACCTTATCCTACTCTTGATTTATTTGCTTGGTCAGTAACAGGTAAATTTTCCATCTATCTTTTTAACTCCGCTAGCCTTTGGTTAATTTTAGAAATTTGTTCAACTATGGGAGGGTTGCTGATAATCCGGGAAGTCGACGGCTGTGACTTTATAAAGTTTAAAGTGTCTCGCAGCTCACTCACCTCAGAATCGTCAGCTACTACACAGCCTCTTTCTCTAATAGCTGCAACAAGTTTATCTTGGGACTGAAGGTCTACCTCGTGTGTTGCTTCGTTTGTTGCTATGCTTGCATCAGCGTCAACAGGATCTCTGGCGGCCATGGTATATCTGTCTCTCATTACATGAAAAAATAAAGACAATGTTATAAACAAGGTTATAATCAAAGAAACACTTTATGAAAAATACATTAAATGGGGTAAGTTTGTAGACATTGGACTATTTGAAGCTTGCTAGAGGCAGACTGAAAGTGGCACAGATTTGATGCGCCTTTAGACAAATGAGTTTATTTAAATTAAAAAAGATTAATAGACTTGCATATATATTTATTTACATTCTTTATCAAATAGTCCATTGTTATTAAAGATATCATTATTCAGTTACCATGATCGTAAACTTCACAATACGCTGGAATAGAAATAAACACCTTGGTGACAAGGCACTAACAGAAGTAAGAAAGTATATATTATAAAATAGTTTAGTAACTCTTAAAATGAGGATCAACACTCATTCTCCTACGAAGGAGCATCCGCCTCAATATACCTGCATTCAATATATTATACACACACACACACACACACACACACACACACACACACACACACACACAC
>CABFVX010005731.1:5207-47378 GCA_902151425.1 Timema shepardi | reverse complement strand
TTAATGTTTTTATTCTATTAAAAAGGTTCACAACAATAAAAATAATAAAATAAAATAAAATATTATCACTCTTGCACAGCCTTAAGGAAGGGTTTGGTAATCAGAGACCTGAATCTTGAAAACAGTAGGCTAAGCTAGATAAGTTCTATTGACCTGATCCAATTTATATGAGGTTGAAACACTCCCCCTTCCCCCTCATCAACAAACATAGGCCAATGAACAAGGATTTTTACAACCTAGGGCTTGCCGAGTACTTATCGCAAGCCAAGCGGTCTGTCAATCTGTCAACTTTTGAAACAGTACTAAAGATTAAATGATTATTTACTCAGCTAATTTAGTATTATTTAAATAAATAAAAAATTGCACATAATATTTGTAAATTAATAGTTAGTATCTGTAACAAGATTTAAATTATATACTAATTAAATAAATATTGAATTAGTTTTATGCATTCTAGGCACATGTATTATTAATTAGTATTTGGCCAAGATATGTATCACCCTTAAAGTGTACACAGGTAGAGTGAGGGCGGGGGTGAGGAAATCAGGGACACTTTAACTGTAGTAGACAGTTTTTTTTAGTATGAAGTATGTATTGAGTTTTAACCATTTTATTTTTGTTGTTGTTTTAAAGCTTATAGTTTTCTGCTTCCCATATTATCTAATTTATAACCAATGGCGTAGCGGTAGAGTATTAATAGGAGAAAATCATCCTTTTTTTTATTGTTATCACAGTCTACGGATCTAAATAGCTTCTGAAGCATAAATTCTCAAATGATAGGGTGGCTCGTTTGTTTCCAGGGAGCATTATGTGAGGTGCGTTAGTATGAATAGAGTTTTAAGCCCTTAACTATTGCAACGTGATCTGTAAAATCCATACTATTCCTCCTACCAATATCTTATGGATGCTTGATCTATGTACAACTTAATTTTACTCTTTTTATGTAATTTTGTTTGGTTTTGCGTATTGCTACCTGTGAGCCCGACCCCTTATCTAAGTCGGTAGCGTGTCTGCCCACTAAGCTAAGAATTTCAGGTTTGTTTCCCAGTATGGTTCAATAAGTATCATTGGTAAAATTTGCATTTCCCCTTTCACAGTGATGAATTAAAAAGCGGGGTTCTGTATGCTGTGTCTGTCTATATTTATGTTTATAAGTATTATGCTGATATAATCACTTGGCTCAGAAAGTTCACCTTAAATACCTAAAAAACACAAAAAAATAAAACTCTATCTGTAAGGACTATTAGTATTTAATTACACTCGTCTAATTGAATAGGGTATGTCCAGTGGTGTGCGGAGACTTTTCTCAAACAGGACTAGGTTCGAAGACAACTTTTATTAATGGGTCTAAAGAGGAATACTCTCCATATATTTAACGGAAAGCTGTAGTGACTATTTTGCGAGTGCAGTGATCGTACCAACCCCTGTAACTGGAATGTGGAAAGAGGGTGTGGGGGCAACAGTTGCAAATAGCCAGGTAGCAGAGTAGTCTTCCTGTGAGTGCGTTTGGGACTGGTCGTGTTATACCAGAGACGTGGACACGGTGACCAAGTATTGTACGTGTTATATTTATGTATGATAGTTGTAACAATGTTTGTACCCTTAAGTGTAAATATATATATATAATTTGTAAATAGTAAAACACGCTACATAATATACAATATACAATATATAGCTTAGAAAATACATTTTTACAGGTCATAGGTTGAGCAATTTAGCTCCCTTTGACCGATTCACACTATTTAGACATGGAGTAAACAATCAAATACATAAATAAAGATATAAATTAAACAAAAACGTTAATAAAAATAAACAAATAAATAAGTAAACAAGTAAATAAAAAATAATATTGGAATCGTGCCTATTTGTGTATATATTAGTGCGATCCTTCTGTCACCTGTCTGAATGAATTGGTCGATAAGAGCGTCATAGGATGATTTTTGACCCTGCAGTTAATCTAGCAAGCCCTTTTCAACCAACAGGGAAAGTATGGAAAACCTATTCTCACACTGGGTGTTACGCACAGTCATCTTAATATGTTTCAAACAACAGTGGATGTGCTCACTGGTATTGTTGATATCAATCAACATAATTTATATGTTTCGTGGAACGCTTCTTCTGCTAAGTATGTTTCCTCCAGGAACTTCCTAATTTAAGTCACAGTCTTGTCTGAAAAGCCTGATAGTCTGTAGACTAATTCACTATGAAAACTACCAAAATTGAAAAGACTACCGGAGCGTGACTGAAGTTACAAAAATAAACTGTCAGGAAATTGAGATTAGAAGCTCTGATTTTTTTAAATCTAGCAGCTCAATAAATTGCAGCTCATTAATATCTTGAAACCTCAGCGCCATTTGTCCAACTATAGTGTCAATAATTTCACTATAAAGACGCACATATTTATTTCTGGGATTCTATGAGTCATCTTCTCTATGTCTTTTCTTAGGAGCTTCCACGTTGTCATCATCTTCTAGTTTTTTATACGTCTCTTCAAAGTTGTTTCTAGCATCTTTGAGGTGAGAAATCGTTTATTTTACTTTATCGATGCAGTATTTCACATCGAAAGTTTTGGTTTGAAGAATTTTTAACAATGTGTCGGTGAGAGAAAAAAAATGTCGTTGGAAACCTTCAGTAGAAAGGCTAAATTGATATTTCTCAATGATTAAACATACCCTTTAGCAGTCACGGAAGCATCAGTATCCCAACTAGCTGGATTTTCAGCAATTTTCTCAAAATAACTGTGTGAGCTCTCTTTTAATTTCATTTACCGTGTTCACAATTCAAGAATTGTAATTCCACCTTGTACTGGCAACTGTTGGAAACCACTTCTTTAACTCAGATTGATTAAGAGAGTTAATTTTTTTCGATTAAAGTTAAAATAAATTTGGGATGCCACTCAATGTTTTAAAAATATCTTGCATTCTGTTATATGATTCACAAACTGAGAAAGAACTAGATTGAGATTGTGAGCATAACAGTGGATGAAGAGTGCGTCTGAGCACCTTATTTTCACAATTGTTTGTTTACCATTTAAATGTCCAGAAAATGCAGCGGCTCTACAATCCGCTTGTGCTACAAGTTTTTGCTCACAATTAGAATGAGAGATGATTCGAAAAATATGTTCACTTAAAACAATTGCGGCGCGATCACTGCTGAAATCTGAAAAATGAATAAATCTTTCATAAATGTTACCATCTTTTTCATATAGAAGGACGGTCGAAAGTTGAGAGAGTTTTGCATTGTCCGTAGTTTCGTCCAACAATATTGCTAGAAAAAATGCATCATTTATTTCTGACTTAATCTTATCCAAAATTAATCTCCAGCACATTAAATGATGTCATTTTGAATTTTGTCGGAGGTTCCTTTAAACTCCCCCCACTCTGGAGATGAAAGTCAAATTTATCATCGTATTTAGAAAGTAACTGCATTAGTTCAATGTTGTTTCCCCGGTTAAGGGAATCTTCCCATTCGTCGTTACCTATGAATGGAAGATTTTACTTAGGCAAAAAACAGCACAATTCAATTAATCGTTTCATTAGTTCCCGGTTTGAACCAACCTCTGCATTATGTTTTAAAACGTCTAACCTTTTTTGCTCACTCAGTTGAAAATATATTCTGTTTTTCCCGAAAGTTTTGAATCTAGTTACTGTGGATAAGTGTGAGTGAGACTTTTCATGGCGCATCTTGGCTTTGGAAAAATTGCTGATATCACAAAGGCCGTTATTATTCCACACTTCCTGATTTGTTTCGAACAACACACTATGCCTACACTACAGCTTGTTTCTTGATTTGTATGCAGTTAGCCATTTTGAAGAAGCATAATATTCTGTTTTGAAATGACGTATATATTCTTTCATTTTCGTTTTAGCAGAAATGTCAATATTATTTGCTGCTTTTATTCAAAAGTGAGGGCTCCAAACTAAACTGCGAATAATCGGTCGAGAACACAGGATTGCGAAAGGTAATCAACACTGCTACATCCCACTGAACTACCTTCACTAACACTGCTACTTGTCTCAGGTCCCTTCCCCAAGCTTTGTTATGAGGGAACAGTTTCTAAATACGAGTCCCCTTCCATATTTCACACTTTCAAACACTGTCAAACTAAATAGACTATCGAATACTTTAACACGTCACAAGATATATTTCATTAATGGGAACAATTACATAAGCTTAACAACCAAAAAATACCACTTATAAGAAGCAAACAATAATTAGATTCACTTGTGACAGAACGCCAGGTGTTTGCATATATCTTATTATACAGACGGACTAGGCTGGCTTCAACTAGGGATGGGTTGTGAAATCACAACATGCTCCTTTGTCACTGCTCCTCTGACGTCAGATTCACAACCTGTTCCTGACAGACAAAAGGAGCTGTTCCTTTTTTTCACTGGTCCAATGATCAAATACACGCTGTCACAGGTTCGGAGTAAACTTGTTCCTCGATTCTCTGTAACAGGCAAAGCTGGAACATGTTCAAAGTAACCTTGCTCCTCGTCTCTATCACAGGCAACGCTGTAACAGGTCCGGAGCAACCTTGTTCCTTTATGCCCCAGATATATTTTGTAGTAGTCATACGGTAGAAAGGAAGTGGATACTTTTTGTGTTCTTGTCACAGTGCTGAAATCAGTTCCAGCGCAACCTTACTTATTTATTATAGGCCTAGTTTATTGTTGGTTTGGGGAGTCACAAACGGGTTTTAAAGTGGAAAGCGTTCTTAGTACAAAAACATTATTTCTACAATACAAGCACAGTATGTGATGTATTCTCACAATAAATTGTTACGTTGATGATTAACATTGAAGGGACCCTTTTGGTGATAAAATGATTTAAGGCAAAAGTCAGCAAACTACAGTCCACCGACTGATTTTATCTAGCCCACAAAATATTTAGCAAACAAACAATTTGTTCAAAACATGGACTTATAACTAATTACTACATGGGGAATGTAAAATTGAACTTTTTTTGCTTTACTTTTTTCAAAATAGCTAAACTTTTTTTAAAGCTCATATAGCCCACAATATCAAAAAGGTTGCCAACCTCTGGTCTCTGACTTCACTCTCGTACTCTGGACTGGACTGCCGATGACAGGGAGATTAAACTTCGATTCCAGTTGGGTGCACTGAGGGTGAGTTTCCTAAACTTTTCAGCTCTCATTCCAAACAAATATGGGTTCACTTCCTCTAGAATCAACTATATTCATCTCTAACACACTGGCGTAATTGGCATAAATGCGTACAACTCGATCGGGCAGTAGACGCAGTGCTAAAAATAAACTAGGCTGGGAATAGGTACGAATACTGCCACAGTGACAAAAAGGAGCAGGTAAAAGGAACAGGTCCATTGGTGGAGCAGTATTAGATTGCTCCTGCTCCACTGAAGGAGCAGATTTTCCCATCTCTAGCTTCAACTGGTCCTCTCCCCGGTAAGAGCCGATAAGACTCGAGCACTTCCGATGTTAGTAGAAATGAAGATTGATGTTCAAACAAAGATATGGATAAGTTGAAAACTAGAGAAGATAGGAGTAGGGGGGGAAAATTCCCCTAGATAGCATACGAGTAAGGATAAATCATAAGTGCTTTAAGAAACACTGTTCTGGATTAGAGGCACCCGTGTTAAAATATTTCTATGGGATGAATCCCTTGAACTTCTTGGCCATCGGTAGTTTATTGTCTTCGGTCCACGAATCCCCCTGTGGCTTTTAGAGTACAGCATACATATTAACTCTCTCAGAATACGCCACTGGTGGCGAATTGAGGGAAAAGAAGAAGAAGAGGTCACTATTGTTGCAGTTTTTTATGTAGTGAAACACTTTTCATTGGCTTAAATAGACAATTTTAGTTTAATTTTATTAATATAGAAATGTCAACGATTCTTGAATATTAATTTATCGTGAGCACGTTGGCATTTTACCAGAAACTTTTAATTGAAGAGAAAAGGTCCTGTTGAAATTCCAAGATATCTATGGCAAATATTAAAAAACAGTCTAGATTACTGTATAGAACGTTAAAATAAACGTATCCAATGAAGCAGTAATTTATTTACTTTGGCCAAAAGAGCGTTTTGTTATAACAAAAACAAAAATTACAGACTTTTAACTAACGTCTCCTTCCCTCCCAACTTAATCTAATACTCTGGTAGGTACAGAACTTATGAGTTTGGATTAAGTTAGTTCTATTTACATTAATCCAACTCAACCCATATAATTTATATAAGGTTAAATATTAAGCGTTTAATCAATATGATAAAAATAATTTCTATATTGAACTTTGGTTCCTGAAATGAAATCTCTTGAGTATTTTGTGAATGAATTAAAAAAAGAATAGATCAGAATATATAACACATATCCAAAAAAAATTGTGTGGTTAGCGCTTTTAGTGTGTTGCCTAAGGTAATTTTTAATCAGAGTCTATGATGGACGTGTTGAAATATAATATTCAGGATATATTTTAACTATATATATATATATATACAATTAAATATATATTAGAATATACATTAGGAACAGAATGCATCATGCGGGAAATGCATGTTACTACTCCGACAGTAGGTTATTAATATATAACTTGCTGAAAAATAGTGTAATAATTACTCAGAATATTCGAAATAATAATTTTACCGGTTGCTCTCTATGGATGTGAAACGTAGTTTCTTACCTCACATGACGAAAACAAATTTATAGTGTTAGAAAGCAAGAGTCTTAGGAAGGTATCGGTCCAAAGGGTATGAGGCTACTGGGGAGTGGAGGAGGTTACATCATCACTTGCTACATATCCTGTAATCATCACAAGACATTACTAGGATAGTAAAGTCTCATAGATTACGGTGGGCTGGACATGCAGCGTGAATGGAAGATTCTAGCACTTTGTTTAGGGTATTGACTGGTAAGCCCAATGGGAAGACACTATTTGGAAGACCTATACGCAGATGGAAGGATAACATTAGAATATACCATAAAGATAGGAAGTATATTCCATTCGCGGTAGGAATTACTCCCTGAAAGGTCTTTTTTCCTACCAATATCCTACTATATAGTAGATTTATGGTAGGGAAAAAGGCCTTTCAGAAGTCAATTCCTACGGTGAATGGAATACAGTGAGGTGGGCTGGATGGATTTAGCTCAAGCTAGAGATAGGTTGCGTACTTTAGTAAATACGGCAATGAACTTTTAAGTTCCTAATTCCATAGAGTGAGTAATTTTTGTTATGATTATCAACGCTATTTGTTCAGGTTGTATGAATCTATGATCAATATTTTAATGAGGTAGGAATGAAGAATAAAGCATCTTAGAGGTAATCTAATTGCATCTGTGTGGAAGGAGAGTGGTACATTTTTTTTTATGAAAGATCACCCTCAGTAGACCTGACCTGAGACTTTAACCCCGATCTCCCTATCATCAGAAAGCCAGTCAAACATGAGAGTGACGCCTTACACCATTCAGCCACTGAAGGTGGTTAATTCAATATTAAATGATCGTGCTTCTAGCAATTTACAAATGTTTTCCCTCATTAATGCATGATGCACATTTTTCATATCTTGAAAGTGGTTAATTTTCTAAAACAAAAAAAAAATATTCAGATAGTTGTTTGAGTTAGGCACGACTTTAAACACAATAACATTAATTAATCATTTTTAAATTTACTTAGTTTGTGTACCTCCTAAATCAATGTGATATTTTTATGTATCCTAGATAATTATAAGCCAATCTATTAGCCATTAATAGCAAGTAAGCAAAGAATACCAAATTATATCAGTTACATGTGTTTTGAAATATCATTAAGCTTTAGTTAGGACTATGATGTTTGGGATTCTAGAACTGAGTGATCAGAAACTTTGTTATTTATTTTGAGATGCACACCAACTGGTTGATACTAATTAAAATTTGTTCTGTTGGAAATGAGCTATATTATAGAAATGTTACAACATTTGTATTTTTAAACCTTGAACTTTTATAAATTTTCTTAGCAACAATGCCAACAACAGATTATATTACAAAGATAAATAATAAAAAAGGGTGGAAGACTACATGACCTTTTTTGGTGTTTTATAAAGGTATCAACCCTTGAAAAATATAGTTATTGCTCGACTGCAACAAGTACAATACAGGAGTGAGATTGATATAATTTATTTTGAAACTCGCATAAACTGGTTGATTCTAATTAAAATTAGCGCATACAGGAGTGAGTTTGAAATAATTTATTTTGAGAAAGAAATTAGCTGGTTAATATTAATTATTTATTTGACACAATTAAAGTGCACTTTCAGAAAGAACTGATTATATTAGCAAACGAAACTTTCTATGGTCAAGAGTGAAAGGGTTTACCAATTTTGCCATGAAAGGTATTTTAACGTAACTTCCAGGGTTCTTTTACATGCCGAAATCAAAAAGAGATCGATGGCTTCACTTCCACTCTGAAGTAAATTGTTCTACGGTTTCAAACTGTGCAAGAAAATTCCATCACCCAAGCTGGATCTGAACCCACGAAACACGGATCCGGAAACGAGCACTTTACACCGAGACCAACGAGGTCGAAATGATACCAATTAATGGCAGCGAATTACTGGAGCGAGTTTGATATCATCATATGCTAACTAATAATAAAATTTAGTAAGCACATTATAGGAATGAACTTCATCACTTCTCACACAACAACAAAGGTAAAGAAAGAACAAAAGAAAGAGCGTGTTTCGATTGACGTGACAGTTGTGTAACCAAGTTCGACACAATAGACCAACAAATTACTACTTATAAAACACGATTTCCCCTTAGGAAAAAAAAACTTCCTCCCCTCCCAGTACTGAAAAATACATGTTTAGACGTCCTCGTGTGTGTATATATATATATGTGTGCGCGAATGACAAGTTGTTTCCTAACAGTAATCATCCTGATGTTTACAAATGTGGTACAATATCAACCAAAGTTGGTGAAAGGGGTAATGAGTGAGGTGAAGTTACAAAGTATCGTGGAAGGGGATAAACAGAACAACAATAATGAAAATTGTTTTGTGATAAGTTTTTTTAATAAAATTTTCAAACAACACGTCAATAGGATAGATTCGAGTCTTTAAATAGTTATATAACTTTCTAAATGTAATTAGTTATTTAAGTAAAGAAATCTGCAATCATTTGTGTTAATGTTTATTGGTGTAGATACTACATGAATTTCCACTATACTAACCTAGTCACACAAATTAATTGATAACATGTACACAGATAATTTATATATATACATACGCGTATGTATATATTTATGTGTGTGATTAGGTCAGGGCTCCCAAACTTGTTTCAGTCTAGGACATATTCAAGACTAAAATATTTTTCAATTGACTTTTTATATTTAAATATTAAATAGTATATTGAACAAACTATTTTACACTAAATTAATAAACAAAATATTTTACACTAAAAGGATTGGATGGATATTTGTTTCAAACATTTACATTAATAAGTTATTTAGTGTCAATATTGTTTATTAATATAATAATTTACATAAACTTTGTTTTATAATTTACTATTAAGATCAGCATTGATTTTAAATAGTGTATAAAAAGTAAATAATTATTTTTAAATAAATATATTTTAAATTATTATTGTAAATCCAAACTTAATTATACAATAAAGCGTACAATTGTAATAAAAACTATCGACGTAGTCAGTTTTATTTATCACGTTAATTTGACCTTTAAATTATGAACAAATTGATTTGAAACAAACTTAATTCTCTGTCTCATACAATTACCAGTTCCCCAGATGTAAATTAATATCTGTGAAAGAGTAAACCACAATTTACTTACTGATAAACTCTCCGGACATTCTGGGAATCCAACCGAGAACATTTTAAATTAGTGTACTAACTGAGCTTAGGTGTGTGATCAGATTTCGGTAAGATTGTTGAAAACAGTTTATATAGGCATTATATATGAATGCATATATATACATGTATATATATATGAATGCATATATATAATTACACATATTTAAATATATATATACACATATATAATTATATATATTTAAATATATATATATATACATATATAATTACCTATATTTAAATATATATATATACATATATGGAATCTCATCAGACCTATGGGTACTTAATCATATTTATATTTTAACAGCTAAAATTTGGATTCTAGTATATATTACATATAATAGCTTAAGTAGAGTAATTTAGAAATTGTTTAATATAAGTGATTCTTAAAAAAAGTGCTCATACTCTTCATCGAGGCACTCCAGAGAGAAGATTTTCAGTCAAGTCCTTCTGTATCTTGAAATTATTATCATCGAGAGTTAATATTAATTATTTTGTAGTTCAGTAGATAAGTTTAATTTAATTTTATATAATTATTTCTCAAAAGTTCTTAAATATTGTTCACGGTCATCATATAATTTGAATCCGACACTTTCTTAAATCCAGAGAGTTTCCCACCAAATGCCACTGTGCTTATGACAGATACTCAAAAATTGCTTTGATAGCTATGTGGAGAATATTAAACTAAATATTTATTCTGAAGTAATAATTAATTTATTTTAGACAAAAAAAAAACATTGTGTTAAAAAAAGTACTTACATTAGTTCACGTGCCCTTTTATTCCCCCTTAATGAATGACAACAATCGGCTGTTGAATGTATTAAGCCTAGAGTTATTGGTTATAAATGAGAAAATACCTGCCTTACCGATCTAAAATATTTATTTTTTCAGTAAAATCATTCCAAACGTATATTAGACTACTTTAGTAACCATTTCAGATATCAAGAAGTGGTCATGTACCAATAATGAATGAATGAAAAAAGGCCAGCATCTAAACAATGTATCACACAAGCCCTTGGCCTAGCTTTCCTCATAAAGGTAATTTTCTATGCTCAGATACAACTATTTGTAACCCGCCTCGGTGGCGTAGTTAGCAAACGCGCCTGTCTTGTTGAGCTCGACTGCTGAGGACGGGGAGATCGAGGTTCGAATCTCGGTCGGGTGAACTAGGGGTGGTTTTTCCTAAATGGTTTTCCACTCTCCCTCCACGCTAATGCGGGTTCACTTCCTCTAATTCAGCCTTCCCTAATCCATTAGCGTAATTAGTACTTAAAACGTATAACCCGAACGGGTAATAATACGCGGTGCTAAATAATAATATTAATAACTATTTGTATACAACTTTTAAAATAATGACAAACTATTATAAAAATCAAAGAAGAAATTCGATAACAACTTGCTTAAAATGAACTAAGCAATAACTGAGCAGTTTCATTCTGAGTGATAACACTAACATTATCTTCAAAATTAGATTTTTTGCATGAATATGCTTTCTCGAACATTAATTCAATTTGTACAGATAGTCGTAGAACATTTAGCTCTGCAGGTATTTTCCTAATTACTATACAAGATCGTTAAAACAATTAATTAGGACTTTTAAAGGTATTACCCCGAACCTGAAATTTTCAAGAACTTTCGACAACCAGTAAAGAAACATCTAAAAAACATTTCCTTTTACGATTGAAAAAGTTAATTTCGGCTGATACCAGAAATCATTTTTGTCTTCTTGAACATTTCCATTTTCTTTTTAGTAAAATAAAACATTTAATCACACCACGATTAAACGTTATTTGATTTGAAAGATACTTAGGTATATCGGAATTACCAGTTGAAAACTTGTATATATACCCACCAATGAAAATTAATAGAGGTATGTATTGTTCTGATTAGATTCAGTAGTCATAAGTTGGTGTAAGCATTTTCTTATTTTGGCACACAATAAAGTATAATAGGTGTTTCTAACACTTTCTGAATAATTTTTAAGCGAACTTAAGCTAAAGTTATGAATAAATTGTACATTATAGTCCTAGGGCTTATAACCTAGGGAATAAAGTATATTCAATCGTAATTAAAGGCATTGCTATTTATAATTGTATATATATATATATATTAATTAAGGATTTAAAGTATCGTGTTGTACTTTAAATTGAACCCTCTCTCTTTCTCTCACACACATATATATATATATTAGCTTCATGGAAATAAATAGTTCCTTAGAGGTATATTTATATTAACAGTTAAATCATTTTAATTGAACTCAGCATTTTAAGTAAATCTATCATTATTTAATTCATACATCCTAGTTATACCTAAATTGTCATATACCAGTGCAGACAGAAATGTTTTCAGAATTAAGATTTATTATTGTAGGAATGTGTGCGAGATAAAGAAAGTTGGACCAAATTCTAGTTTCCTATTAAATTAGTTTATAGATAGGTACATGTCATGTATATAAATAATATTTTTTATTTGATTTCTTATCTTTATGTGGTTTAATACGAGTAGATAGTGAGTGATAACCCACCAATGTAAAAATAAACTGATTTAACTCGAAATTTATTTATATTTATCTACTAGGTCACCGCATCTAACCATCCGTTGAGGCTACACACATACATACTAATAACGCTAAGGTTCAAGGGATGAGCCAGTTGAAGTTAGAGGACGTGCTCCCTCATTTTTGTGGAGGTATAATGGAAGATCAGAGAAGGAAAAACACCTTCAGTACACCCGACTATGATTCGAACACAGATTCCCCATTCATCTGCATTCTCGTCTAAAGCAATAGTACCACCTTGGACAAATCAAACGCTGATGCTGGTATTACTTTGATTTATTCATAAATATCTACAATATTGTTATCATTGTTAAGAAAATAGGGATTTCTAACAAATTCTGTTTTCCTTAGGCAAAATATTTCCACTTCATTATCATCTTGAACTAATGGCTAGATTTACCCATACAGATGTTGAAAATTAATCTTTCCTTTACATTTATCACACACATTGTCTATAGATTGAGTTAATACATATTTCAAGAAATTTAAACTACGATCATATCGTTCCATTTGCACGGGTGTTTTCTAAGGCATGTTTAATTGAGAATAATATATTTTAAACATTTGCCAATATTTTGTCCCGAATCTTTGTTTGTAACAAATCAAACATTTATCAAGACACCACTGAAACAAATTAGAACCTTCGTTAACAAATTTATTATTAACTATATGTCTTACCCACTGAATATTAATTTGTTCCAAAGAAGTCAATAGCTAAAAAGATGATAAGGAGTAAATAAATTATTGACATAGAAACACAATGATCCCAGGAAAGTTCCTACTCACATTTAACAATACATATATAAGTCTTGTGTAAGCTTTTCTCCATCTGAGAACATTAAAACATATTTTTCATACACTTAAGTGTATTTAGTTCACATTTTGACTGGAAAACTCAAGTAGATGAAAGGTTAATTAGTTTTATGGTCATTATAATGTATCTCAAAGTGTTTAGAGCCTAGTAAAGATAAGTACCTCTAAAAATATAATTTAATTGGGATCAAATTTAACCGTATTTTAGAATAAAAGGAAAAAATATAACTTCACTGTTTTTGAGTGGATGTCAAATTTTAGCGTTGACTTATCACTTCAGAATGTTTGTGTTGGGTGCTCGTTATCGAAGTCCTTAAAACGATTTTCAATAATAATCTTTAAGTCAGATGATGAGGGATTGAAAAAGGTTTTAATCAGGAGGTGTTACTATATATAGAGGGTTTCTTTCCTGAAAAAAATTAATATTAATGTAATTTTCAATTACGAATAAAAGAAGTTTAGATATAATATTTAACAAATAGGTGTCCTCAGGTGCTTTGGCTTGGCTCATTCCTGCAATTTAAATGATGTATTGGGGAATGCCAAGCCTCCACCATGGTTCGGATTCCACGTTAAACTGTAGGTCCTTCATTTCATCTCGCAATCACTCTACCATT
Source organism: Timema shepardi (assembly GCA_902151425.1). Classification (NCBI taxonomy): domain Eukaryota; kingdom Metazoa; phylum Arthropoda; class Insecta; order Phasmatodea; family Timematidae; genus Timema; species Timema shepardi. The sequence goes on along the minus strand of CABFVX010005731.1, from coordinate 33,571 downwards.
ACACATTAGCGTAAGTGCGTATAGCCCGAACGGGTAGTAAGACGTAGTGCTAGTAATGATGATAATAATAATAATAAATGATGTAATCAACCATTTCCTTTTCACCATCTAATACATTCTTATTGCGTTTGCTCACAATAATCTACATTCATTAAAGTTGACCTCGGTTTGGTCTTTGGGTGCTTACATAATCATTAGATTCAGAAAGCTCACGGTAAATACCGCAAATAAAATAAAACTACATTCATTAATAGATAACACACATATCTGTAGATTGTTTATAAAAATATCAATAAATGCTTCTTGAATATTGATAATAAACTGGAGAGCTAAACTGGTTGTGCACTAAACCAAATGCCCAGGTTTTGAATTCAATTAATATGTAATAATAGCTTTTCAGGATGTATTTATAAGGACCTTTTATACATGATCCGGTCAATATTCCCAAGAGTATATGTTAGGAAAAGTTTGTTTGCGGTTTTATACCTAAATCCATTTTGTGTTATATACATTCAGTCAAAGCGTGAAAGATTCTGAGCTGCCAAAAAGAGCTCTACCACCCAGAGGTATCTTGACGTCAAGATTTGTCTGATGGCTTATTGTTAAGCCATTGCGTGTGGAACATAGGGGAACATGTGAATCTATGGTGTTCTCATCCACGCAACAATGACAACAGTTCAATAGCGGTCTCTAACCGCCATCACATCTGGCAGGCAAGCTCACGACAATACCTTTTACCATATAATGAGCCTGGGCTACTTAACCACTTGCACGCTATCACTTTAGGCTATAAGGATATTACAAACGGCTAACTCTAGAAAATAAAAATACCATTTTCAAAACAAATTTCATTACCGTTTCCTCACACAATATTTTTTAGAAAGTAAATCCCATTAACCTTTTTACCTTTTTAATTATATCATAAATAATGTTTGTTCTTTAATATTAATATATTATATAATATATATTTTGAATTAATGAGTGATCCTATGTTTGAACATTGTCACTATTAACATCTTTTGGATCATGTGACCCATCGCTGCTGAGCAGTAATTGTATGGAAATTGATATCTTACTTGTGTTAAGTTCTCAACTAATATTTTAAAACATAATACAAAACATTACTTCACCAAGTCTGAACATTTGGGGATGAACACGTAAGTAGTGTTTCAGACTCTGTGCAGATAATGTTACAGATCTTAAATCTGGAGGAAGGGCTCAATGATCAGTGCTAGAGATTATTTTTGAAAGTTCCATCCGAATAGAATGTTTGACATACTCTTAGGGCAGATTATCTACGAGGGGATTATTTAGTAGACTCTTAGGGAATTGTTTTCCAAACTCTTAGTGAAGGTGCTTTCGAATGGCCATATTTGCTCACCTTGATCTGGGAGGTTGGGGATATATTGTGACTGACTGTAATGAGGTAATTATTATACATGACCATTTACTTAAAATTATTACTTTTCATCATTTTGCCTTAAATTGAATTAGTATGCTTTAAATCCCTAATCACCTATCTAGCTATGAAACTTGAGCATACATTAATAAGCATAGCTCAAATAGGCACATTAATAGGAAAAAAGATAGTAGATTACACCTGTTGATCTACTTGACTAATATTACTCGTAGAATAGCATAAATATCACCTAAATACGACTTATATTTGACAGCTCTAAAGTATATTCTTATAATCGAATATTATTTAATAGCTACAAAATAGGCACAGTTCTGTTAAAACCTGCAAAAACAAATGTGTTCTGTACATGGAGTATTTTTTAGTACACTCATTTCACGTTTATCACCGATAAACTGTAAACTTTCTGTTTAAAATTTACAATATTTTATCGCTTTGTTCATGAATAAAAACATCATCTTTTCATATAAAAACGCCTGAATACGTTTTAATTATTCTTAAATATAAACAATTGATATTTATCTTCTTTAAGAGAAAACTAGTAATCAATTCAATCACACCTAATTAATCTTGAAAGGAGTAATATATTATTATTTTGATTGAATAGCGTAATACATAAAGGATTAGTTAAATTGTAACGTGCGTATAACCCGAACGGGTAGTAAGATGCGGTGCTAATAGTAATAATAGTTAAATTGTAAGTAATGATGACAATATAATGTTTCTCATCTAATTTCATCTTATATATAAAATTCTCGTGTCACAATGTTCGTTCCCGTACTCCTCCGAAACGGCTTGACCGATTCTCATGAAATTTTGNCTCCTCCGAAACGGCTTGACCGATTCTCATGAAATTTTGTGAGCATATTGAGTAGGTCTGAGAATCGGCCAACATCTATTTTTCATACCCCTTAGTGATAAGGGTTGTCCACCCTTAACATTTTTCTATAATTTTTAGACATTTTTTAATATTTTTATTTTTTTATTATGTCGCATTAAAAAATACATACAACCCTAAATTTTTACCCTTTTATCACCAACCCCTATTTTTTAATAGCCATTTTAGTAATTTAATCATTTTTCATCCCCGGTCGATATGCCTATTTCACGCATATACCACATTCTTACACACTTACAATAGGTAAGCTATTTTTTGTCTACACTAGAAATTACTTAAAAATTATTTATATGGCAAAACAACGTTTGCCGGGTCAGCTAGTTAAATATAAATATATATATATATATATATTAATATACTTAATGGTACGGAACTCCACTTGGACTTTCTAGTTCCATTGTTTAAAAATGGAAATATTTACTCAAAGCACGTAATATATGTGAAACTAAACAGCAAATCCGAACACAAATTGAGCTATATTTACATAAACCGTTTTTGACTCTCAGTATGAAGTTTTATCATTTTAATTTTAAGAAATAATTCAATTTCTCATTAGTATATTAGGGCGAATAAAAATATATTGATATTGGGTCCACACAGGTCATCCCTTCGTATTAAAATTTCGACTCCCGGCTAAAAATTTCAATATTTTATTAGAGGTTACACATCCTCATGTCATCGCATTTATATCATATTCCTCATTTATAAATTTTGACAAATAAAAAAGGTAAATATTGATTATCGAGTATTAAATGAGAGAGATATAGAAAAATTTCCCTTGATAGGTTAAAGAAAAAAACATTAACATTTTTACTTACCTTTTTACTCTATGGCATTAGAGAATTATTGCGTTAAAACTTTAATATTATCTCTGTACAGCTAAAACTCACAAAATTGTACTACTATATTTGCCAATATCTCAGAAACTATTGGTATATCTTATAAAATATATTTCAAATAATATATTTTTATTTTTAATAGCACTACAATTTTGCGATGATAAGCTGTTTAGTAGCTAAACTAGTTGCGGAGTTATGGAAATTTACGTCTCTGTAAGGTACCCTAAAATCATTTTCACAGGAAAATGAAAATATCCATTTTTTATATAATTTAATCAACGCTTAGATACGAATTTTAATCAAAATCGTTTATTATATCCATAAAAATGTAATTTCCTTTATTAGACATATGATACTCTTTTTCTTTTTATAAAAATAACAATTATATTTATAAAAGTTATAATTATTTTAAAAGTATCATTCATTAAATTTAATAAGTTGTATACTATTTATTTTTTACTTACGTTAATTATTTAAATTTAAAGTATTTTTATATAGATTTGTGGTACTTACAATTTTCCATCCTTTTTGATGCAGACAGTAAATTCCTATTTATTTCACCAATGACAGTTTCAAGTGTTTGTGAGAAGTTCACTACTGTCCTTAGCGCTAAACGACGGCTAAACCCATACATATTCTCATGGGAAGAAGAAAACCCTTTGGTTTGGGGGGGATGAGACTCTGAATTGGGGTACAATGTTCTTCAGTTATTGCACACCATGTGTCTTTTCCTTGGCCCAACCCTCGCAATTTGTCTTCCACCCCCTCCTCCCTCTCCATTCTGGATGGCGACAGACCAGGGAAAGGGAGACAAACTAATCCCATACCACCATTCCTCACCCCTAAAATAATTCAAGTTTTAAACGACTACAGTATTCCAACGCTAGTAGTCTTTTAGCCAACCGAACCCCTTTGTTTTCAATAATTTCGGGTTTAATGAACTTTTATCTTTTTTTGAAATGATTATGGTATTTAAAAAGAAATGAGTGCTTGGAAGTGTCTGAAAAAAACAAATATTTGATATTAAGAAACGATCTATATTTTAATTGGAGTATGCAATTGAATACGATTTTTTTTATATAATTTAAGATATATCTCGACTTTATATAAAATACCATGTATAATTTCCATTCTTAGGCTTAATTTTCATTTCATCTTAACTCAAAGGAATAAGGTGGGACGCAGGGCTAGTGTTTTTTGCATTTTTAATGTAAAAAAAAGGTTTGTCAAAATAAATCAAATAATTTTATAATAGAAACACACAGTTTAATTTCCTTCACATGATGACTTCAACAGTTCTTGAATATCTCACTGTCGAAGGTGTCCTGGAATTTAAAGATAACTTTTTCTCTTCATTTTTTAAAAAAGTTTTTTTATCTAATCCCGTTAAGCTCATGACAGATTTTCAACAACTGTTGATATTGACATGTGAATAAAATTAAACTATGTTTTTTTTATTTATTTTTATTAAAAAAAGTTTTTCTATAAAAACTGCAAAAAACACTGGCATTTTCGCGCGTTCCCTTCCAACCTAGGTGCTTAGTTAGTATGAAGTTTAGTATATGTTTAGAATGATTTCTATCCAAAGCAGTATAAATAGTGCCCGGGGATGAGTTTGAAGTAGCTCCAACTCACTCTCGACAAATTATTTTGCACCACGTCATGGATAGTATTTAACCCAACCATGAATATATTGTTAATTATTTAGCCCCACGTTTCAGATTACACGCATAAGTATAAATTACGTTAGTAAGTTAGGGATGAGGAAGGCTGGATTTAGAGTAAGTGTACCCGCATTTGCGTGTAGGGAGAGTAGAAATCGTTTTAAAAATATACCAAGTACACCTGACCGGGATTCGAATATAGGTTTTCTAGCCATAACCAGAAAGTTAAAGGTTGCTAGAGATTAGCTCAACTACCATTCAACACTACTATCCTGAGGCATTTCCATCTAAATCCTAACCTAACACCTTTAAATCTATTTTAACATTATTTATTTATGTCTTGGTCTACACAGGTATCCTAAATAAATTTTCTCAGTAAATCTGCACAAATTCCAAGGTATATAATTTAAATTAAAGTTGTTTATTTAAATTTAGTTTAATTGTATATTTTCTGTGGCTATGTTAATTTTTTACTTGTATACATTATCAAGTGGACATTGGTTCGATTCAGTTCGGATGATTGATTAGGAGGTGAAGATATTAATTATTTGTGTACGAGTTCGTCCTACTATACAATTAGAGAATGTCTGGTCTCTAGTGCTGGGTGGTTTATATAAAGCATACTGACTGACCTTGGTTTAGTTTATAGCTCTGTGCTGATATAACTGATGTGTTTACAAAGTACCCGTTAATTAACTCAATACTTATATTGAACTACTATACATTATTGCACGTGCTTTATACATTTATGTATATATACACTAACAGGCCCACCAGGTGTTCAAACGGTGCCCAACACCAGGGACAAAGCGCGGACCTCCCTCTCTTTATTCTATTCTACTCCAATACTGGGGAAAACCTATTTGCCAAGGGGGGTAAATTAGATTATCGAATAAAATGTTGTTTTGAGGGACTATGACCGAAATGCTAAGGAAGGAACCTAAGTGAATGTTTGGAAAGAGGATACTACCAGAAAATATTTTGGAATGTTCCTCATCTGAATTATTTTTTAAAATTATACTTCTATATAATCTATTTGGAGTGGTTCATTTCAATTTTTTTTTAAATCTAAATTTCCCTTTAAGCTGTTTATCTGGAATATTTTTGAAAATTAGATGCTATATATATTAAATAAGCTATTTAAAGTAAGTCTTCTTCCAACTAACATTTTGAGAAATCATTGCCTCTAGAAACTATTAGGAATTTCATTCAAGAACATTTTTCAACTTAATATTTGATATTAAATACATATAAAGAGGGAAAAGCTTATTCCAGGAGAAAGGACGAGCTTATTCCAATCTGAAGGAGGGGGACCCCCATTATTTACCAAGAGGAGATACCCAGATCCCCCTTTATTATTCCACCTGTGCTCAATTTAGATTTGTCATTTTTTTAAATTGTTGGTAATTATTACAAAACAAAAGCAATATACTCAAATTAATCTCTAACTTAACACTAAAAATGTTACAACCATGATAAAATACTTAAATTTATATTAAACTTGAATCAATACCTGACTCTCTTCACGTGCCAAATTTAATAAAAATATAATAGACTCTGTAAAACTTCCGAACGCTTTGAAAAGAACGACCAGACTAATGGATCATATATACTATTATGACAAATGCCAGTGAGTTCATCCGGAGGAAACCATTGTTGATGGGTGGGGAATGCACTATTCCTTAATATGGATGGGCATTTTACCGCTTATCATTCATCTTTGATTTTATTTCATCTACAACTTTTTTTAAAATGTGTTATTATGGGGCCCTCTAGGAGTCTTGGTTTTGGTATCATGCTACCAATAGTCCCCCCTTCGTGGCGGGCCTGTATAAATACACACCAAGTTCTGTTACCTCTTTTAAGAAATTCTGTTCAATCGAAACAATAGTATAAGGCGGCCTTGTGGATACACAATACCCGTTCATTTGTCTGTCACATTTTTCATTTAGAGATGGTTTAGAGACAGCTTATCCATGAACTGATAAGAAAGTCAACAAAGTGGTATGGAAGTAAGTAGAAACTAGGATAGATTAAATGATGTAGGGAGAGAAGGTAGATAAAGGGGTGTAGGGGTAGATAGCTAGGTTTATAGGAGCGGAGAGGAAATTTTATTAAAATACTGCACATATATTAGGAATAGAGAGAAATGATAGAAAGCAATATAGGGGGTGGAAAGAGGTATTAAAATACTCGTAGTAGCACCATAGAATGTGTGAAGAAAAAAGTTAATATAAAAATATGCTCAAGGTAAAAATACTTTCTAAAAGAGGTCGTACATAGCCTAGTATGTAAGGCGAGAGGACGCACTTAGAGAGAGAGATATATAAGGATATAGTTACAAGGGCAAATATAATAACATTGCGAAGTAGAATTAAGGAGAAAGGTTTTATAAAAGACACACAGAGTGATTTGAGGAGTAAAAAGGAAGAAAGACGCACATGATTTTAAATAGAGAAAAAAAGAAAAAAAAGGGGCTAATAAAGAGAGAGAGAAGTGGATATTATGTGAGAATGGAGGAGGATACAAGAATGCAAGTTAAATATACTGTGCTCATCACAAGATATTGATAGAAAGTCTTATAGATAACGTTGGGCAGGACATGCAGCGCGAAAGAGATTCTAGAAACTTTTTCATGGTATTGACTGGTAAACCCAATGGCAAGAGACCATTGGGAAGACCTAGACTTATTTGGGAGAATAACATTAGGATTGACCTGAAAGAGATAGGGTTTAATTAGGTGGACTGGGTAGAAATATCTTAAGTTAGGACAGATTGTAATGAGGTGGACTGGATAGAACTAGCTCAAGATAGGAATATGTGGTGTACTTTTCTAAGTGCTGCAGTGAACTATTAAAATCATTATTCCATAGAGTAAGTAAGGATTAATGAACATTCTACCTGCGTTTGTGGTCGAATGGTCGAAGGAAGGCGTGTAAAACTCATTAGATAAAACGGGCCACGTTGAGAATTGAAAGTACTGAGTTGGCCACATTTCATAAAATGGATTATTGTTACAATCTTTAAGCAACAGATATTAAAATCCCTGACAAACAAAAATAAACTTGATATTGAATACAATTTTAAGACTTTTTATTTTTCATAGAAATTTGAAATTCTGAGTTTGAGTGTGAGTGTTAAACTCTAACAATTGGGTTGAATCCACTTTCATAGTTTATGATAAATGTGTGTTCGTAATCCATGTAATGTTGGGTGTATGTTCCATTTCATAAGAGAAACCACTTTTCAAACACATCCGTGCCACCAAATATTGCTCATATTTTGTGCGAAAATTAACCATTTATTGTAATCGATCTCTATTGAGTATAAAGTAAAAATTTGGTACACTAACCTCACTTGCTAAATTTCTCCAAATTACAACCAATTTATAGGTGTCATAACCTTAAATTGTATATTTCCATAACTTGTATGGTAAGAATAAGTGAGCCACGTTGTATGTGGGTTAATAAAAGGGGCTACGGACCCCAAGTTTGACATTCCTAGTCTAAGGTGTCACTTTAATAATAGATTGTACTGTCAGTGACAAGAAGGTTAAGGCTCAAATCCCGGCCGGGTGTAATGAGGATATTTTCTTTAATGGTTTTACAATCATTATCCCTCCTCAATTTCCTCAATTATTTTTTCCCCATTCCCACCCAATAATGATTTTAGACCCAAGTTTTACTACCCATTTGGGTTATACACCTATTTATTAATTATGTTAATGTGCTAGGGATTAGGAAGATTAGAGGTAGAGGAATTGTACCCACATTTTCGTGGAGGGAGAGTGAAAAACCATTTACGAAAATCCACCCTCAGTACACCAAACCAGGATTCGCGCACCAGTATACACGTCATCGTCAGTCTTTTCTATTGCGAGATTGACGCCTTAGACCTTTTGGCCACCAAAGTGGGTAATAATAAAGTGTTGTTATGAGAATAGCCCATTGGGTATTAAGACAAGATGCATAAAATAATAGTATTTGCTAATAACTTTTGTTCTAAGCGTTTTAAAGTATTTTCATACTCAATTAGAGTAAACCTTTGTAAGACTCTCAATTGATTCACTTGTCAACATTAGCAACCGCCTTTGAGTATAGTGGTAAGAGCTCATAGGTGATCACATAGAGGTCCCAGGCTTGATACTCGGTGACGGGTTTTTTTCTCGAAAAGTAAATAATCCACATGGTCAGCAGGGTTTCATTATTTAAGCTTAAGTTAAGGTATTCTTGGGCTCCACACTCACTATAATCATCCAATCATCATTGCGGTACCTGTAAATAGCCTCCATTAAAAAATTGTGAGATTAGTATGTTCGGGTGTCCCTTGGACAGTGGTAGCTAGTCCTGGCTATTCCTACCGCAAACTGAGCCACAGATTGCAATAGCCCAGATACGCTATTATTAATATTGTGAAATTAATCTTTGAAACCAAAACTTGGTAATTTGCGTTTAATGTTAAAACACGACACTTTGATTTTCATTTTATAGATACATTATATACACTTTTTGTGGCATTAAACATTTTACACCATTATTCGTAACTAAAGATAGTGTTGAGTATTCAATTTAAACAATGATATGCCATTTCTAAATATATAATTTTTACTTTTCGCTATCTTACAGATAGAGAAAGTATTGTGATCGTAAAAGAAACTGAACTCAAGATTTTAATGAATGTCGATGTTTCATGACACTCCCCCCGCCCCCCTGCCCCCCCCCCCCCGCCCCCGAAGCCAAAAAAGTGTTTTTTGAATTTACATATAGTGTTTCCATAGGGTTGCCCCGAGGAGTTTTTGGAATTGGATAGTTAACCCTAAAATTAAGTGAAATTTACGGAAGGGCAAAAAGAGTAAAAGTCGAATTACTCAAAATCGGATAAAACGATTCTGATTAAATTTCATTTCTAAACATTCATAAATATTCTAAACAAAATGAACACACTCAATATTCCGGCAAACTGCTTTAAGGGATCCATTCTGATGCGTAAATTATATTTTTTCATAATATCTCCTAAACTATTTGAGATATGAAATTACTTATAGTTACAAATATGTAGATCTATTTATAATACAAATATTTTATTATGAAGCATATTTTAGTAAAAGTAATAACTTTCAAGCTATACGCAAGTATATATTAACTTTTCGAACACAATAGCTTAAGTATTGCGAACGTAAACAAAATCTAGCCTGAAAAGTTGATGGATGTCGATGTCTCATGACCGCCGCACCATAAAAAGTGGTCTTTTCAATGCTGTCTGTTTTAACTTAACATTAAGAGTAGTTTAATAAAGGGCGAAAAGGGAAAAAAAATCGATTTTCTCAAAATTGGCTCTAACTATTTTGATTAAAATTTGTGTCTAGGTGTTGATTAAGATTATACATAAACTGGCTATTCTCATTTTATTATTATTATTATTATTATTATTAGCACCGCGTCTTACTACCCGTTCGGGTTATACGCTAATGTGTAATGGTAGGGTGATTGTGAGATGAAATGAAGGACCTACAGTTTAACGTGGAATCCGAACCACGGTGGAGACCTGGCACTCCTCGCATTCACAAGATGTCTCGTCAGAGGTGAAAGAAGGGTTTTATTCTCATTTTCCCATGAAAACTACTTTTAGGGTACTTTACAAAAACAGAAACTTCCGTATCACCGCAACTATTTGAGATAATAACTAACTTTTCATTGCAAAATTGTAGTACTATTAAAAATAAAAAACTTATATATGAAATATATTTTTTATAAAACCAACAGTTTCTGAGATATTGGAAAATATATTAATACAATTTTGTGAGCTTTAGTTGTGAAGAGATACTACTTAAATCTTAACGCAATAATTCTCTAATGCCATAGAGTAATTAAATTTAAGTAAGTCTCTCAAAAAGTGTATGTTGATTTTCCTTAAACCCCTTAGGAGATATGTTTGTATAACAAGGATCTATCTCCATTTTAGACTCAATAGTAAATATCTAAATTTTTTATTGGTCAAAATTTATTTATGAGGAATTTAATAGCAATACGATGATATGAATATTTGAAACACTTAATAAAATGTCAATAATTTTAAACTGAAGTTGAAATTTTAATACGAAGTGTTGACCCTTGTGGACACAATATTGATCTTTTTTATCGGTACAAACATACAAATGAGGACATTAATTCTTTAAAAATAAAATTATAAAATTTAAAACCGGGTCTCAAAAAAAAGTTTACATTGGTATAGTGCAATTTATGCTTGGGTTTCCTAGTGTATATTATTTAGTCTCACATATATTACGAGTTTCGGATAAATATTTCCATTTTCAAACAATAGAGCGAGAAAGTCCATACGGAGTTCCGTACCATTTATTTCCATTGTATATGGCAAGCTTTCATTTATACAATGATCTTATAAATGCTTCATATCATGTTTTACTTACACTTGTTTATGTCAAATGCATCCTTTATGCTTATAGTTAAAACACCAAAACTTTAAATTAATCACTGAGGTAGCTGATTATTCAGTTTTTGTTCGAATGATTTAGGGTTAGCACTGGATAAACTTTCTTAATTTAAGGAACAGCGCCAAGATGGTGAAATTTAATGAGTTAGAACAGTCATTTCGAGGGAGAAAGGAAGTATATTTCACTGATAGAAATTGTATTCTAAATTTCGCCAACCAAGCCAATGTCAGTACTAATCAGAGTGAAATAATTTTTAAGAACACATAAGGAATAAATGTAGATCTTCCCACATTGAACAAAGGTAATGATAGCTTGATTAAATCCGTTAAATATTACCCTCTGTCTTTATCTGAAAGTTTCAAAAGATGTGGTTTGACATTTGAAAACATTAAATTACACTTAGCAGGCAATGGGGCTTTCCCACAAAGGTTAACCTGAAAGTAATAAATAGAGCTATCACATTGCCCTTTAAACAAAATAATATTGGCACAATATTAGATCTTTTCAAGAACTGTTGTAACTATTGCATCACATCAGTGCTCATTTGTATTCCAGTGCTACTGAATTGGACATACTTGCGTGTTTTTGTTATTTAAATTGGCTGCACTCTCTTTGGTAAAAAGGTTATGAAAAAGAGGTAGGTTGAACTCTATTTCTATTCATGCGGGTTACGTTGTTTGCTGGAGACATGTGTCATCTCGTTTATGTTCCATCTACCTGTTCTTAGAACTGTTTGTTTTTAGTGGAGAGGTTTCTTTGGTAGAAATTGGTTTATTTAAGGAATAATCTTCAAGAAAAGGTTTAGGTTAGGAAGTATGTAATTTATCGTTGAGGGTAGATTTGATTTATGTTTCTACATATATTTATAAGTAAATATAACATCTTTAATTTAATTGCTCCTTAATTTAATTTACTTGGATAGTGACGAGAAGGCTAATTTGTAAAGAAATAATATTTTTTTAAATCACAGCGTCCTATTATTCATTCATGCTATACACATATATGACAATTATTCTAGTTGGATAGGGATGATGAAGGAAGCATTTTAGAGGTAATCAATCCGCATTCGCGCGAAAGGAAAGTGGGAAACAATTTAGTTAAAAAAAACATCCTTATTCGGCAAGACCAAGATTCGCATATTCGCATATTCGCATATTCTCTCAATTATGTATATTCATCGTTTGTAAATAATACATTCTCAGACTAAAATTTTATTCCTATAATATAGTAAGATGAAGTGTTTAAATATTTTTTAGGATGCTTAGTTTGCAGGACTCCATTATTGGGTGATTTTATATTCCTTATTGTATAAAGATATATATTTTAAATTATGCTTTTACAATACACATTTAAAGTTTTTTTTTTATCATCGCATCTTACCACCCATTTGGGCTCCTGGAATGAATGTATATCCCTATTGAACTATTTCATTTCTTTTGATATCCTCATATATAATAAAATGTAATATACCTTAACATCAAATCGCAAATATTTTTTAGATGCATTAAATTTTCAAATATATATTTTTAGAGGAAACTACTTTAAATAGTGTTTATACTAATATAATTTTCAACAAATCTACGGACGAAGACTACTCCATATAGCTTCTAGAGGCATCCTACTAAAAAAATATATATATGTATAGAAGAGAACAACTCCAAATAGCTTCTATAAATATCTAGTTATCTAAAAATCTCCCGATGGAGATCAATTCAAATAACTTATAAAGTCATCTAATAAACAAAAATTGCCAGGAGAAGAGAGTTCCAAATAGCGCTTAGGCATCAAAATTAAAACGATTTTTAACTAGACAGTTTGCCAAATAATCTTATTTTATGTTTGTTCCACGATTACTGTCAAATGATCTAGTTAATTTTGACTAAGTTTAATAGGGAGCTTCTCTGAACCTATGTCGAACGGCAAATGCATAGGATTTTTAAATTTTGAAATATTTTGTGAGACTCGCCTTTAAGCCCACGTGAACAATGGTTAGTATCTAAGACCAAATGTTGTATTTATTATATTGAATTAATTGGTTTCACGAATAAATTGATCACCATGGGAAAATGTTAACTTCAAATATAAGGAGAAATTTTAAACTTGAAATCCCAAGAGAACACTTTTGTAGTAACACTAAGAACATGCAGGGAGTGAAGTCTATTGTTAATAGAAATACTAATAAGACTGTAGTAACAAAGCGAACATAGAGGAAGAGAGGACTATTGTTAAAAGAAATACCAATAATTTAAGTTTACAGTATGAACTGGGATAGTTTTAATTACATGTACCAGAATAACAATTCAAGTAGAATAAGCAAGTAAACTACATATTTATCAACGTTCATCCCTCGCATGTAGGCCTATTGCCATGCCAACTCAATCGTAGCCGTAACAGAGATTTAAGAACCGAGACCGCAACGTGACTTTGCCACACAATTTGACATCGTTAAAACACGAGCTACTATTTTTACAGGCGTGTGTCAGAATGTAGTCGTATGAGCTGTGGGGACTTGATGACATCTCCTCAGAAGATCCAAGAATGTGGCTGTAATATGGACAGAAGATACTGAAATGCCATGGCCGAGTTCTTGTCTGATACATATTTAACAAGGCTTCCGAATAATAAAAATTCACCTTCATAGGAAGCAACTTAGAATTAGAATCTAGTTTTCAGAAAGTGATTTTTTTGTAACAAATTACCTAGCATAAAATATCACCAGCTTAATACCAATCTTATATAATTTATATGGAGGAAAAAAGAAAAGGTAGATAATAATCGGCTGCTCTGGTTTCTCAATTAACAAATGTTTTTATCTGCGTTTTAACGTACAGATTACATTTATTATCTTAAAGTTGGATTAACACTGAGAGGACTGTGCGCTAACTGTGTGGTGCTGCAGACAATCAAAACAGGTAATTTCCACATGATAAACCTTTTAAGGCCGTTGATTGATTCACACTCATAGAATTGTTCGCCAACTGAGCACCAACCATGCTCCAACTATGTTGTCTTGGATTGCTTCAAAACTGTTTTCCCAAGGTCACAGTCCAGACGGTCCAGCATGGTAGGTGCATAGTCCTGTCAGGTGTGAAATAGGATCAAGTGCCCTCTGGTCAATCATGTATCGTTTCTCCTAGTTAGGGTTATTATTGGTAAAGTAGAGCCATATAAGCCTTTTCAGAGTTCTATTGAATCGTTCAACGATGCTCACCTTCACTTCCGGATTATTAGTAGTGTATAAATTCACACCTTCTTGCTTGAGAAATTTTCGGACTAGACGCGCCGTGAACTTTGTTCCCTTGTCCGTCTGTAAACTTAGAGGTTTACGGCAGCTTTGTTTGAAAATATTCCAAAAGGCGTCTCTCACGACGCTCCCCGTCTTGGATGAAAGCGTCCTCGCTCAGGCCAGATTGCTAAACACGTCAATGACTGTAAGCAATTACACTGCACCGTCGTTGTATTTTCCGAGACGTCACATATCGTTGAGATCGGCTTGCCAGAGATATTCAATTTTTAACACCAGGTAATTGTTGCGTGAAAACTTTTTTTTTATCAGCAGTTTGTATAGGATATAAGGGTCCTGTGCTTGAAGCCATTCTAGTACTTTGTCGGGATCTTTCTTGGATACCTTTATGAGCGACGCCGCCCCTGCAAACCCTGCAGGATGAGATGGGTCGTAGTAGATGTCGGTAAATGGGCCATTAAACTAAGAACGGTGCCCACCGGTTGTCGTGCACCCTTGTCAGTTTATTCTTCTTAAGGCATTTCAACGGTGTAAGTGATTGGGGTACGGGCGTCGGATCTCTAATAGGCGCCAAACGTTTCGGAGTTACAATAAATTCTTTCGGAACGTTTATTTTTTGAAGCGCCGTGAGAAACTCTGGCCACCAAGATGTCTCGTTGTGTCTTCTTGCTCTGACCAGATCGTTGACTAAATCAACAATATTGGATCCACGGAGAGGCATATCGTGAATAATCACTTCCCCGTTTTCGTCTAAAGAGATACCGCCTTTGGAACTAATATGTTCTAGTAAAAGTTCAGATTTTTTACGTGCCTGTACTGGTACAGTATTGAGTACAGCAGGGATGGGAAGTATGGACACTTCAGGGCTGGTCGTGGTGGTGGTGTTATCTTCAGGTGGTGGAGGGCGTTGACTAAAGTGCAGATAGTGCTGTAGAACTTGTTGGTATATAGTCCATTTAGACTTATCGTAAAGTTTTGAAACGGGGATTTTTTCCATTTCCTTGTCCAGCTCGGAGACCACTAGATTTGTGACCGATGCTACTTGTTGGTGGTGTTGTTCGTAATGGTGTAATGTTCCAGGGGAAACCAATATCATATTTTTCGTGTGTTCCATTATCTACATGTTGAATTAGGAACCGAGGACGCCGCTGATTAAAGGAGCTAAAAGTAAGGGCAGGAACGCTCCTCCTTTCTGAACGAGTAGTCGTCTCTTCTTATTCAAGCACTCTCCTCGTTTGGCCAGCTTGCGCAACGCCTGCTTGTGAGCACGTAACTTTGTCTTATGCGCATTTTTCAATGGCATTCGCCCTTTTAAAGTTTTGTAGGCACACTCGCAAACAGAGTCAATCAGTTTCTTGTCAGCCGTTTTCAGCAAGGCGACACGTTGTTGCGGGTTCATGAGATTCATCGCACGTAGCAGAGGGGCTAGCTTCAGCACTTTGGGACTCATGGTTATGAAATTATCTGTAATCGGGTAGTGACGGTGTTTTTATAGCTTTTGCGTGGTAGGTACACGCAGCACCCGACATTTGTTCTATATCTGAATCATTCGATTGTACCTTGTTTGAAATCTAACAATATACACCCGTGGGGAGTACTTGTAGCATAAGCATAAACCTCTTGCAAAACACGAATATTTTCAGGACAGACGTGACGTGCAAAGTGTTGAATCTGAGCTTTATCCCTGGGATTTTTAAAAAGCACGAAATAATGTGCGTTTAAGGAAATATCTCTTTGGCCATTGGCCTGGTGGAATATATTTTGTGTAAGGTACATGACGCCTATATTTTGATGGTGGCATCCTTTGATGAAAAGATCGGCGACCACTTCGTTGGCTTCGCGCATCAGGTCGTCCCGGATAATCAGCTGTGGAGAGTCATTACAGGTGTCATCCTTTTCCGGCAAACCCTTACAGAATATGGTGGGGGGACTTGACCCGTCTTGTTCGAATCCCGGTTGCCATAAATCATAATACCAGGAGATTTTATCGAATTTAACGTCACACATTGTGTCCAAGTGATGGATAAAGTCGGCTACAAATGGTGACTTTCCAATGTCGGAATGGCCGCTGATGATGGCCGAAAATGGATGTTTCAATTTGTCCATAATGTTTGAGACTGAGCTTATAAGCTAAATTAACTTGTATTTGTAGGATAGGACGGAAGGTAGTGTAAATGCTAAAACACTAACATACAAGTTTTTACAATATTTATTCACACAAATATAGTTCACACCATGAAAAGTGTACATTGAATATTTATTTACAAATATTTCTCACACCATTCAAAATATACTCGGAATATTTATTTACACAATTCAAAGTCAAAAAATTTTGCTTACGCCATGAAAAGTATACTTGGAATATTTATTTACGCAAATAAAAGATTACAAATATATCTCGCAGCATAAAAACTATACTTGGAATATTTATTTACACATAAATACAAGTTTATACAAATATGTCTCACGCTATGAAAAATATACACAAATAAAAGATTTAGAAATTTGGCTCACACCATTAAAAGTATACTTATAATATTTATTTACAAAAATGATTGTTATAGAATATATCTCACACATTGAAGTAAATTATACAGGTTTAGGAGTAGCGTAAGCAATCAATTTCTTGAGCTCGTGGAGGGAATAGTTGCCTTGGTATTAAATTACAAAGTTCAGTTTAAATAGTATTTGAATATATGTACACGACCAGATGGTTTCAATTTAAAATATGTACAAGAAAATAAACAAATTTGACTAGAATTAAAAAATATATACATACAAACAACTATTTGACTCAAAATAATCAGGAAGGTTAATTATTGTACTTGCGGATTGAAAAATATAAAAAAGTATCCCGGGTGCATACAATAAATCAATAAAATTATGCGTGTTTTCATGCAGAAAAAAATATGAAAAAATCTCAAATCTTTGAAAAATAGTATTTCAGTGTAATTGTCTAGAGTGAAAGAAAAAAAAGTGATCATTCAGCCCGTCTAAATGATCAACTTTTAGTCGTGGCGAGCTCATTTATAAGGACTCTGATACCCAACGGCAACGTATTATAACCACCGGTTATATGGCGTTTGGTGTACACGGGCCGGTAGACTTTATTCTGCCAAACGTTACGTACAGTCGCAATACATTTTCTTACAATTTTGTGCTGTATCTGTATGTATCTTTCCACGATCTTTTCAGTGACCATTGCTTTCAAAACGTCAAAATGAACGTCGTTCCAGTTGCTGTAGTTTATGGCGATCCCGTGAGCCTTGCAATCCGTTTTTGTTTTGGCAGGATCGCCACCAACACAAACTCGGTATGCGTAATTCTTTGGACCGCCAGATAAAAAGAAGCTAATATAGCTTTCTAGACCGTAATCTTGAAGTTCGTCAGTGAGGTCACCCAAATGTCTCCAGTCAGTGGACTCCAATCGTCGGGGTGTTCCGTGTGTAGCAATTTTATCTAAAAGTCAAATAAAAATGGCCAAGTTAACATCACTTCACTTACCCAATCTCACCGTCCAGGCTATGTACTAATAACAACACGTCCTGCCACATTATCAGCCCACGAACAACTGTCAGCCCCAAGCAGAAAGTCAAACTTCACCCGCTAGAGACCGCCGCCATGCTCAAAGCCAACCCAATGACCATGTGAAGAGAAGAGATGTGAGTGTAAAAGGAACCAGTGCTGCCCAGTCGTTTGAGAATAAAATAGACGTTCTCGTTGTCACGTCCCACCCCCTTCTGTTAAACTCTTTGATCCCCACCCTTTTGATCCCGTATCACCTGTTCAACGAGTTTTGTGCATCGTATAAAAGACCGTCCATTAAAAGACTGCACTCTTAGACTTGACTTGGAATTAGTAAGATGAAGCCGAGGTTTCAAGGACTTATTTAAAATATAAGGAGAAATTCACTTTCGGCGTAATGATAAATTTGTAATTATTCAAAATTCTCTTTCGGCCATTTATTTTTATAAATTAGTAAAGTAAAGTATTATTCTTCGTTTTCTAGGAGATTGAATTAACTATTAACTACTTAACTTGTGAATTGTATTCCAATATTAATTTGGTAATGATTAACTTGGTAGAGTTCATTATTAACATTATGTCAAAATATTCAAAATTAGTAATGTTATGCATTATGCTTGGTATTCATAAACATTGAACTAACTTTGAGCTACTTAACTTGTGAATGGTATTTCACAATTAATTTAGTATTGATTTACTTGGGAGAGTTCATAATTAACATTATGTCAGAATATTCAAAATTAGTAATGTTATGCGTTATGTTGGTATTCATAAACATTTAATTAACTTTGAACTACTTAACTTGTGAATTGTATTTCACAATTAATTTGGTAATGATTTACTTGTGAGAATTCATTAATAACAATATATCGTATTATTCGAATTTAGTAATGTTATGCATTATGCTTTGTATTCATAGACATTTAATTAACTTAGTATTTCGTAACGTTACTATAGCATTTAAATGAAAACAATTAAATTTGTATGAAATATTTTCTTTTCGGAAATATCGATGTTTATAATTGCTAATATTCGATATGATGGTTCGCTATATAATTTAGGACTTAGGCTCTTTACGGCTAGTTAAAATTTGATTGAATGTATGGACTGGTTTTTTGTCGCCATGATTAAACCTTTGAGTTTTAAGAATAATATATTATTCTGTGAAAATTGTGAGCTATGATAAAGGATAATTTAGAGATTTTCCTTATTATTTGTTATTATTCAAGATAATTATTTACCCGATCCATTTGAACGGTCTTAATGTAATGATTCGCGATTCTTACGAAATCTAATGTAAGTGAAGGTCATTGCTGTTTGTTGTATCTATGCGTAACAACTTTAAATTTCTTCTAAATATATGCATGTTGTTAAAAAAATTTACATACATTTAATAAACTTGCTATTAATGACTTGCAATCTTTTAATACTATATTTAATCCTTGTTATCCTTAGGTTTAGGAAATTCCACTATCCAGGCACTTTTTTTTTAGTTTCAACTTTAACCTGCCTATATATATTTATAAATGTTTGAAGGGGGACCGTAGTTTTTTCCGCATCTAGGATTGAGTTGCGTGCACTGGGGACGTATTATTTACCCGGCATTGTCAAAACAGTAACTCAAACTGCTCACGCCTATTTGTTTATTTACCTTTTTTTAAATAAAATTAGATTAAATTTTCTTTTCGTGTATTTGGGCCCCTCTAATTTTAGAGCGAGGGTCACACGTGAATTGACGCTATATGTATTGTGATACAAAAAATTGTCCTCCAATTTTTCAAGGATGCTGCATAAATTAAACCTAGCCTTAACAGTCGTGTAGCATGCCACCACCACACTCGTTTTAGGGCTATGGCGCAACGCGTCACGCGCATCCTTGTAATTGAGAAACATGACTTC
The DNA here is from genome assembly GCA_902151425.1 of Timema shepardi. Taxonomy (NCBI): domain Eukaryota; kingdom Metazoa; phylum Arthropoda; class Insecta; order Phasmatodea; family Timematidae; genus Timema; species Timema shepardi. Next base: position 13,634 of record CABFVX010005731.1, on the reverse strand, counting down.
ATCGTTAATATCAATGACAGTGTCCACGGTGATGTACGGATCCGTCAGGTACTTGTTGATGCCTTGATAGTCGTTGACAACGGCTACGTATGGTAAATCGGGTCTTTGGCAAAACTTTCCCCATAGCGAATTTAAAAAGCGTTTAGCCAAATGCGGAGACCGGAGTTTTTACAAACAGAGCTGAAATCGAGTATAACTCCTTCCCTTTCCTCATAATTTTGAATGTAAGTTAATTTCTCATCTTGTGAGGTACACCACTCTGCACCTCAGCTGGCTTCTTCTTTAATTTAAAAAAAGTATCAATGTACCCGTGAAAAAATCCTCCAGAACGTGTCTGACGATAGTAAACAGATACATTGTACTCCCAAACTTCGTGTACTGCTTCAACGGTGTAAGTCTTCTCTACGGCTTTCTGGATCTCGTCAATCACCCAGACTCCTTTCAACAAGCGATCTATTTTATCGTTGAGCTTATACGCACCTTTGTTTTTCTACTCCATGCATTTCATGCACAAGATGAAAATTAACTTGTGCATCCGTGTAGGCAATACGGGCATGAATAAATCCTGCGTCAAGGTAACTTTGGCTATGCCTTCTACTTGATCTATAAGCAAACCATTTTGTTCCAAGGGAATTTTTTGGTGGGGGGATGAGATATTTTTTGTACTTGCAAACGTAAGGATACAATGAACACACATCCAAATACTTGATCTTCTCTCCACAAGAAAGGTCTGCTTCATGGAAGAATTTAATACAATTTGTTCACCCGCCAAAGAATGCGTCCCTGGGACTGATGGGTTCCTTGTTGTACACCTCGTTCTGGAGTAAAAATTGTTTCAAGCCCTTGTCTGTGCATTTCATCGCGTTAAACGTACACTTCCCACATTTCTACAACCGTGTAGCGGGCATTCTTAAACTTGAGAGTTGATCACATTTATAATTACCCATCCCACAAGGCTCTTTAAAGTGGTCTAACTTGATATACAAGGGGGACGAGGTGAGGAACGAAGCATTACTTTGTAACTCTCTTTCTACATTAAAGAGTACAGCATGCACTTCAAGCTGATCTGCCTGCCTAAATGAGACAATTACAGGTCTTGACGAGACTCTGTGTTGACTAATAGTAGACCTACATGATCCTCCTCGCTAACTCCATGATCCTTGAGACGTCCTAGCAAAGCATTTAGTTGCTCCTCAAGGGAGGTTTGAGCATCAAGATCGATCTCTGGCATCCCTAATTTTATGATCAATTCACGCCCGTCATAATAAAACGACATTTATTGCTTAATTCTCTCCTCGATGATTCGAAGAGGGACGACTTGGGACAAAGCTCCACTAACTTGGTTTACCAGGCCACTAATTCACGATTGTGGTGCCGAAGATTGTCCCGCTGTCACCGCTATCACGGGTTGTGGGAGGACCGTAGACCCTATCTGCTTCCTCGGTGCCTGGGCTCAAACACCGTCTCCCTTTCTTAATAGGTGGTACTCCTGTGGCGGGGTTGAGGGGTCTCACATCCTGTAGTGGTGAGAGGATGGATCCGTCATTCCCACCCTCCATTTTAATTATAACACAAAAGCACGTGTCAAAGTAAACTCATTAAATAAATTTGTTTCAAACACATTTTCTGAAAACAAACATGTATTTTTTCCTCTTTAAAATTATACCACAACATATATAATACTTTTCAATTTCAATCTACTTTCAGTATTTATATAATATATTACAAATTTTTCTAAACATAACTATTATTTAATTTAAATCCATTACCGTTTTCCAGCCTAAATTTCGGGTCACTTTTTTATTCATAAAATGCTGATAACTTAAAGACTAGGTCAAACACAAATCCAGCCCATTGTATGTTAATTTATCAGACCAAGATGTTTTATCCACGTCGGGAATCGAACTCAGGACCGATAGTTTAGCATACAGACATGCTAAGGTGGCTGTTGAATTTGATCCAACACCTTAAAAACACGGTTAACGACAATACTAATTTTCTCTCGCTTTTCTTGTCTTTAATAATAACCTTCTATACCATGAATATAAGAGCTAATATTCTCGAAACAGTCAGCTGACAAAAATTTTTTGTATGCTGGCGAAACAACGGTGGTTTGGGGGAGGAGAGGACGTGGATAAATCTTACGTAATAAACTGTCTATTTCCAACATAAGGGCTATAGTATAGTTACTTGTAGATGGAGCTAAAATATATAATGGCAAACTCACATATCAGCCAGTCTATCACGTCCAATTCACCCCAAAATCATAGATCGAATTTTTGTTAGCGTCGTTAGGGTCCTGGGGTCTGAAAGCTGACAGCGGCGGGAGAAAAATGGCGGTGCCTTCCAGAGTACCGACATCTTCTTGGAGGTGCGTCGGTACTGGGCCTATCGCTTCGCGGGTTTCACGAGGCGTCGCCCACACACACGTCGCTAAACCCTATGCAGGCGCCACGTTGTCCCTTGGGCCAGCATCAAACCCATATGGATCCTAATAGTCTGAAATTAAATAAATACATATATAAGTACTATCGTAAGAAAAAACCACTCGCAAATCACGCTCAAATCCATAGCAGGACGCTAATTACCCATGGACCAGTCGCCATCCACCAGGCAAATTCCGTCCTCACTAAAAAGCTCTAAAGGTTCCAGGCTACCCGGCACTACTAACGCTGCAGGTAGAAAGGGCGGATTTTCTTGAAAATCTGTCAAAGGAACAAATGCCTCTGTACACCAAAGACGTAATAAGCAAGATAGTAACCATTAAATTATACAAAACATTTTAAAAATACCTGAATTTAGCCAATTTTCCAGTGCATCGAAACTCATTGTGATGTATACTAGCAGCAATTATTAATTATAAATGACTGAAAGTAATGATTTCAAGATATATTTATATTTGCCTCAATGGGGTGTGCCACATCTAAGGGTGGTTGCTTCTCATTGGTCGAAAATATTGTTTCCACATTGCTGATTGCCCGATCCCGAGCTATTTACAGTTATCTGTCATTCGCGATAGCTTTCTCACCAAGGACGGACGTCTTTCTCCGGTGCTGGCTAGAAAGATCCTTGAAGGACCGTCAGTCGTGTTTATCTTACCAGCAGCAAAAATGCAGGTACACGTCTTACCCTGTGACGACAGGAGGTAGGTGTTAGAGTCCCTGCAAGGTTGATAAACGCTAATTACTTCTATAAATACAAATCTTATATGGTTACTCAATAAGTCCTGGGTTCGAATCCCGTATGCAGGTGTCAATGATATATAGCAGGAGTAAGCATAAATAATAGCTTTGACTGTTTTAACATTTTAACCCAACGCAAATTGATGCTAAATCTCTAATTTTATTATTCTGTCTCTCTCATTTGGTCTAAGATATCCATATGTTTTTGGAAGGTTCAATTCCCCCCTCGTGTTCAGTTGTCAATGACGCGCAAATGTGGGAACACATCCTGCCCTTTGTCATAAGGAGGTAGGGCTTTAAGTCCTTTAGAGTGTAACAAAAGCTAGTTACTTCACATTTCAATCACTTGCAAATGCTTATATACATTTCACCTGGTCAAAATCAGCTCTTACCTCAAGCTTGCTGAAGAGCTCAGTTCGAATCCTTGCCATGCGTGTATACTGAGGCCGATCCTTGGGTAGCAATCTACCATCACAAAGCATTATATACTTGCATGGATGGTTGCATGGTCTAAGGCGTCACCAGTCGACCGGTGACATAATGATCGATGTTTGAATCAAATACAGGTACACATTCTTCCTGGTCGACCAGAAAAATTGTGGGGGTGCAGGAAGTATGGCCGTTATAAAGACATCAGTTGTGCTAAAAAAAATATCGAGATCTGAATCCTGGTGTGCATGCCGTCTAAATGTCAGGTTCCTGGTGGAGGGAAAATCGAATCATTGGTCCCAGAGTGGGCATTTAGAAAGCACATCTGAACCTGCAACCTTCAGTAGGCCCTGACTGGTGCGCCAAGCGGCCTTGGGACTGGGGGAAAAGCACACCTGAGCCAGGGGCCTTCAGAAGGCCACGACCGATGTACCAAGAAGGCTTGAGAGGTTCATGACTCTTCAACAAGTTCGTTGCCACCCTCTTTCATAATTTATAAAAAGTTACTGTTGCAACATCTGACGACCCCCACTGAGAAGGGGGTATGATTAAGTGAGGGAGAGGGGATGGGTGAAGTGAAAGGCAGTCCAACAGAGCCTTGCAAGAGGGAGCAGTTATTGTAACTTAGCTCGTTCGAGGCGTTGTAAGGATGGTGGGGGGAGTGAGGAAAAGTGAAAGGGGCTTTACCGCCGTGATACGCTGTCAGCTATTCGGTGGTCACACTCTTCGCTAAGCGACCGGCCAGAGAAGATGCTCCCAGTGCTCACTAAAGATGCCAAAGGAGGAGCGCCCAGCACCGTGGACTGCATGCCAATCATTAAATAAAAAAACTCCAACGCCCCGTGCCAATCCTACGACAATAAACTCCCCACACCAATAAAATACTCCAAATCCTACCCAGACATAAATGACCAATGAGCACGCATAATAAAGCAATGAGCACAAATAAATACAAATGAGACACGAATAAACAAGTTTGTAACACTGTAAGTAGGGTCAGGGGGGAGAGGGGGTCAGGAGAAGGAGAGGGGGAAATCAACAGCCAATCAGAGAGCGGGAGGCGTGGTCATGTGACCAAATTCAGCCAATCCCTGAGTTGTGACAGGTGGGCCCACCAACTACTCCTATCATTCATTGTAATGTTTTATTAGTATTAGAAATTAAAATCTTTTATTTGGGATATATTTTGATAAACCCAATCGTAACAATTCCAGTTTTAACGGTAACATATGTACTATGGAGCCCTTTACCTACTTTTTTTTAGCGTCTCGTCTTACAATCCATTCAAGTTATACGCTTTCTTTGACAGATGTAATTTATTTTTATGCTTTTTGGTGGACAGATATGTTCCTTTTTCACAATATTTTTGTAAAATTAAACATTATTTTACCTATGCTCCTTGATGGACTGTTTCTGCAACAAAGTAAATGATTTTTTCAAGTGTCATACTAATTATTAGTAGATGTTTCTAAGTATTTGCGGTGTACCGTACTGTTTATTTTTTAATTCCCATCAAGAATACGCATCCCAGGTAGAACGTTACCCTTCATTTTTATTTTATGCTAATAGCTATTCAAAACATATCAATGGTCAGAAAATGTGTATTTATACTCTTAGTATATTATTTATAAATACTCATTCTTCCTACCAAAATTGCAATACTTAAGAAAAGCTTAGCAAAATACATGTTTTTCTCTTACTTTAATGAAAAACAGATATAAAGTAGATACGTCCTGTTGGGAACTATACTCATAGATAGATTTTTTTTATCGACGCGCTTTCCTACCCGTTCAGATTATACCCATATGTGATATTTACTCTGACGGGGTAAGGATGAGGAAGATAGCATTTTAGAGGTATCCTACCCTAATTTGTGTGGAAAGAGAAAGGGAAACTATTTAGGAAAAACTAGCCGACAAAGATTCTAATCCCGATGTCCCAATCTTCATCAGGCGAGTCTAATACGAGAGGATAGCTTGTAGGCCATTCGGACACTGAAGTAGGTGATATATTATCTACGCTAATGTGACAATAAAGAAGAAAATATACATCAGATAATATGTACCCTCATTTACGCTGAAGAAATGGCGGAAACTATTTATTTAAAAAATCTACCACAGTGCACATGTCACCAGCAAACCAAACTGATCTCAACATTTAGCCCGCGTTCCCATTGGCTAGAATAAATATGTATAGTTTATTCATCTTTCATATAAATATAGAATTTAATAATTTTTTATTGGACAACATGTATTATGTAAACGTTGAATTTGATTTTACCTTGAGTACTAATAAAATAATACATACATATTGTAAATATCCAAATAAATTTAAATAAAACCATATTTATCAAGACAAAAAATGTATATCCTATAATATAGCATTACTTTATGTAATACTTGTTTATAAATATTTTCCAAAAATTATATTACAACAAACATAGACTTAGTAAGAACCAAAATATTATTTACAAACATTTAACAATGTGTGAGTGATGGTTAAGCTGGACCTAACCAAACATTACTAAACAAGTCACAATAATCCGCCTCAAAAAAAGAAGCTAGAGAAATTATTTCAGTAGGGAGAAATATATTTTATTTTTCTTCTATTCTCAATCTCTGAAAGACAAAACGGACAAGCATAAAATAAATATGAAAAGTGTGGTTTGTGCCGTTAAAAGGATGGGGGAGAGGTAAAAGGGCTATGTTTGTGTGTGTGGGGGGTAGGGTGAGGGGCAATACTTCCCACCGCAACAAAGGCCCTCCTGCAGGGCAGAAAAATCGACGTGGCAACATTCCCTCAGCGGGTGGGCCCCCAATGGGGCCGGACTGGGCCCTTGAGACTGCTGTTCCAAGACCCCTTGTCTAGACCCGACCGGATGACACTTGCTAATGAAGGTGGCTAGGTGGCCTTTTTCTTTCACAAGATATGATTTTGAAAAAATTTGACGTTCCTGCCGATTACAGATCTCATGAGCAGAAGAGACGGGTAGGAGTGTATTTTCTTTCTTCCTTTATGAATAATACAGGTAGGCCTACTCCCAGAGCTGTCACCTCCATTTACTATTCATAAATATGATGAATAAGTAGTTAAGGATATCTCTTAATGATATTAAAATTAATTTATAAATAAATATTGAATACAATGCACATATATATCCCTCCAGCTGGACATATCTGACCTCAAGAAAAAATATTATATATATTTAATGTATTCATACGTTATGTAATGTTATATGTAACTATCACCTTTGATATATATAATAAGTACATATAAAGTCATCCTAATAATATAATAAAATGTTAACAGTGTTGACCAAAAATAATACGTTTGTATTTAATAAAAGATGATCCAAATGTAATTCTCATTTTTTTTTCAACAAATACATTTAATATTTTACAGGTACAATATATAGCATTCTCTGACTGTTTTAAAAGTGTTTGTTAGATTAAATGCTTTTATTTAGTTCAGCCAAACTATTTTGTATATATACTACATATATATACTACCTATATATATATATANATATATATATATATTCATGTATTACATATAAGGACGTTGCCTACATGTGACGTAGCGTCAAGTCAAGAGAGGATTTTTCATATTATGTTTAACGTTTTATTTGGTGAGTTTTAATGATATAATCATAAACACATAATAGGTAAATTTCAAAAATATCAGCTTATTTTTGGAGACATGTATATTAAGATCAATTCTTCCTGTTGCCACGTTCAAACGATTTAACACATTCTTCAAGTCACTTTCATTCTCAGCCATTAAAACAGCAACATATGCATATAGCAGCACCCTGACATCAACATTGTCCATTCGTACAACAACCATTTACTCGCAAGAATTTATCATAACTTATCCATGAGTACATTAAACAAACATGGAGACATAACACAACCTTGTCTAATACCCCGTTCAATGTCAAGCCATTCGCACAAAACTCCATCCACTTTAACGCAGGCTTTACTTCCATCATACACGGCCATAATTGAATGTACTAACCATGCATTCACATCATACTCTCTCAGAAAATTCCATGGCATACTCCTTCCTACTCACCTGATTGTACACTTTCTCCAGATCAACGTATGCACAATAAACTTTTTTCTTTACTGCCAAACATTTCTCAATCAATTGTTGCAATGAAAATACCTCGTCCGTGCAACCTCAACCTGGCATGAATTCACATTACACACTCCAAATTTTGTCCGTAGTTTTTTTCACGCATCCTCTCAATTAAAACTTTCCAAAAAACTTTGCCTAAGCTATTCAACGAACTAATTGCCCTATAGTTCTCATATCCACTCTTACTACCTTTACCTTTGTACCAAGGAACATTCCCATATATTTTTAAAATCATCTACAAATTAGGATATTAAGTTTATTCAGGAAAAGACTTGTTGAAAACTTTCTAGCATGTTGACTTCTCAGATTGACACAACATAATTTAATTTAAACCCAAATTAGTGAAGTTAATAATGGAAAAATGAATCCGGAGAAATGGATACAAGCAAGTCACTTTCTAAGAAAGACACAAACTGACAAGATATTCGTCCAAAAATTAACTTTGAAAATATTCTAAACCCAAAGTTTACAAAGTGAATTTAAGGTGATATACATATTTTAGAAATTATAACCTCCATGGTGAAACCTTAGCTACCGCCTTATTATCTAGATGTGTACAGGATCACGGTGAAAGCCAAAATACAAATCATTGTTCTTCGGTTGATCCCGGTACAAGAATTATCCAGATATGGCAAGGAAGTAAAAGGGGGGGGGGGGGGGGCTTATTCACGGGTGG
>CABFVX010005730.1:31815-47380 GCA_902151425.1 Timema shepardi | reverse complement strand
TTTATCAGTCTACTTAAGGTGTGTAATGATTAAAAGCTAAGGTTTTAGAAAAAATCGTTTTTTCCCCTTTGTCCCAATTAATTCGAACACTATAGTACAAGTGAATATAGTATCAATTTGTTTTCTGTCTAACTTGACCACCAAGGAGAAAATACCAACTTCAAATACAAAGATACCACTCACTTATTGCTAATATCGTTACTATAGTCTTAAGATTACTTTTTGGAGGAATTTCTCCTTGGATTTCAAGTTGAAATACCTCCTATTTCTCTTTGGATTTCAAATTGAAATATCTCCTATTTCTCTGTAGATTTCAAGTTGAAATGTATCGTAGAATTTCTCTTTGGATTTCAAATTGAAATGTCGCCTATTTCTCTGTAGACTTCGAGTTGAAATGTATCGTAGAATTTCTCTTTGGATTTCAAATTGAAATGTCTCTTATAACTTCTCTTTAGATTTCAAGTTAAAATGTATCGTATAATTTATCTTTGGATTTCAAATTGAAATGTCTCCTATAATTTCTCCTTGTATTTCAAGTTAAAATATATCCTAGTTGAAATACCTCTTTGTATTTCAGGTTGAAATATCGCTTATAATTTCTCCTTGTATTTCAGGTTAAAATATCTCCTATAATTTATATTTGTGTTTCAGATTGAAATATCTCCTGTAGTTTCTACCCCAAAGCCCCTTCACCCGCACATTTTCCACGGGTAAGACCCCGGCCAGCCTCTCAAGTGAAAGTCAGACGAGCTAACCGAGTCCTTCCTGCTTCATCTTATTAACAAATATGTCCCACGACCCCGAGAAAAGACACCATGGAAACACGCAAGCTCTCCAGAAACGATCCAAGTGGAGTTTAATTTCCTCCCCGGAATTCCTCGTGCCCCATATGTTCGATCGAGGAAGGTTTCCAGTCGGTGTTTCCTCGGAATCAAGGATTCACTTCCTGGGTGTGAACTGTATTACGGCGTCTCCTGTCGACGACACTTTGTTAAACGAGACGTGCTCTCGCGACGGTAAAATGGTGCGTATGCGTCGTTGTCAACAAAACTTCCTACATGCTGTTTCCTTGAGCCGCGCCCAAAATGTTTGTTTCCCCCCTTGCCTATGGTATTACTACCCCTTCCGGGCTATCCGGATATTTGTTCCTAATGGGGTAGGAAGGTAGAGTAAGACGGGCCAAAATTTGTCTGTTGGTAGAAACAGAAACCATCTTGGAAAAAATCAACCTCAGAGAACCTGACGGGAAATTTTATTTTTTATTTGAATGTGTGTATATATATATACTAATAATTGTAAAAGAAAGAAAGAGAAAATTAGAAAGTATAAAAAGCACACACATGAATAATAAATAAATTTATTGATAGAAAAATAAGAGTTAAATAAAATACTAATTAATTATTAATTAAAATATAAATAATACAATAACACAGCTTTGCTAATTAGAGTGAAAAGAAAGGCTAATCAGTTATATGAAATATAACATGTTGAACCGTGACCTTCCCCATTACTATCGAACCAGGCAAGACGAGACTGTCGCCTCTAAATACTTGTTTAACCATGAGATGTAAGTAAATAAGTAGGACCAGTGAGGTTATAATATTGTTTCGTTTGTGTCTCACTACATTCGTGCGGCTGGCGCATTCTATCGGAGATATATAGCACTCGTCAAACAACACTTTTGGAATTGTAGGTTGTCTGACAACTTGACTCATCCGGTAACGTACCTGCCTGCAAGATTAATGGTCCCAGGTTCGATTACCGGCATGGATGATAGATGGTGAAATTGGGGATTCCCCTTTAACAGTGATGAATTAACGTCCTGGGGCTGGATGTTGTGTCGGTTCTAGAGTTAAGTTAGTTTCTAAATCGTGTTCTGATATAATCAGTCGCTTCAGAAAGTGCACGTAAGATAATTAGACAATATTTTTTTTAATCAACTTTACCCGCGAGATAAAGAGGATATCAAGGGTTTGGTCTAATGAGCTAGGTAGAAGGTAATTAAGAGGAAATGAACCAGTACAAGTATGCTAGCTAACTTACACTGGTGGGTGATCCACTATTCTTGGCCTTAAAATACGGTAAGGTCAGGGTTTATATCCCAGCTGAGTGGACTGGGATTAGTTATTTTTTTCCACAAAATCCTATCTCCGTCCGGACTAAAAGCGTATATATGATAGCGATTTTAAGGTATATTTTAGGGGAAATGGAACAACAATTAAGTGGAGAGAGAGTGGAAAAACCACCCACACAACACCTAGACAGGAATAAAACCCCAGCCTCCACGTCACTAGCAGGGCAGTCAAAGATGAATCTGGCATTTAGTCCGCGTACCCACCGCTATGGGTCCGATATTAGTTCAACACAGACTCGCTTTATTCCCGCATATGCAGGTGCATTTTATCTAAGCTACTTCCTCTTCTTTAACATCCCTTAAGTTGTGGTTGTGATTTAAAATCATCATCATCATTATCATCATGAACAGCTTTCAGCCGCTGGTCACCATGGAACGTAAGTCTCTCCACCGCCTCCTTTCCTCCAACCACCTCTCCCCTCCACCGTGGCCAAGTCCTCTCCTCCACACTCCTACTTACTCCCTTCAGCCCTCCATCCCTTGGTCTTCCTCTTGGTTTCCAACCCCCACCTCCATATCCAATATCCTGGGCACCTTTTCCCTCTCCATTCCTCTCACGTGTCCATACCACCTTAGCCGTGTCTTCTCTCTCCTGTCCAGGTTCTTCCTCTACTATTCCTCTTACTCTCCTGTCCTGGTTCTTCCTATACTATTCCTCTTACTCTCCTGGACTGGTTCTTCCTCTACTATTCCTCTTCTATCTCCTGTCCTGGTTCTTCCTCTACTATTCCTCTTACTCTCCTGTCCTGGTTCTTCCTCTACTATTCCTCTTACTCTCTCCTGTCCTGGTTCTTCCTCTACTATTCCTCTTACTCTCTCCTGTCCTGGTTCTTCCTCTACTATTCCTCTTACTCTCTCCTGTCCTGGTTCTTCCTCTACTATTCCTCTTACTCTCTCACTTCTCATCCTGTACAATATTGGTAGGTAATCCTTGTAGATCAATATCTCGCTCTTGTCTGGCACATGTGGTTTAAAATAACAAATACATATCACATTTATCGTGAACAACTCCTAGAACGATCGTGTCCACGGACAAGTCTTGGACAGAAAGCATGCTCAACTACCCCGCGGGGGTCCTTGTACTTACAGGAGGTGTATCCCCGTGTCGGGTAGTCCCCGGGGTGGACCGGTGAGCCCCATGTTGCCGCAAAGAACGTTGTGGCCCATACAGAGACAGGTTGAGTTCATACCGACCAGATCTGTCGACAAGAAACACATATTTCCGTTACAAGACGATAACTGATCGTGGAAAACAGCAAAAACATTACCTCGTCAAGAGCTCAAATAAACGTTTATTGGTTCAGTTGATTGTATTTGTTTCCACTGTATCTTACTACCCGTCCGGGCTACACGTATATGTATTAATTAAACTATTTTTTTTAGGGATTAGGAAAGTTGAGTTTTGAGGAAGTGTACAAATATTTTTGTGTAGGGAAGGTGTAAAAACATTTAGGAAAGTTTCACAACCGTTCACACGTCAGACCAGGATTCAAACCCTGATCTCTCCGTCCTCATTCGACCACCGAAACTGGTTAATAAATTAATTAAAAGCTTTTTTTTCTATTTGAATTTAATCTTGAAACATTTCTACTTTAAAATGTATAAAAAAATTAAATACCATGTATATTCGCTGTCATTTTTATGTTATTTAACTTATTTAATCATTGTTTTTATATGCCTGGTTGGCCCGACGTAGATGTAATGACAAGTTGCTTCCTTGTGTTGTGCTCGGTGGCCGTCTTCAAGCGCTAGTTGTCTTTCTTCTCAATTCTGGAAACTCACCCCCTTTTTCCTTGTGGACGTCCCTTTCCCCAATACGTCAGTCCATCTTGTATAAAACAGCCATCCCTCGCTTCACATTTTGTATTCTATTGTAACGATTGGTCGGAGGAACTGCTGAGAAGTGGACCAAGTACCAGTAGACTAAGAAAGTGGTGATCACGATGTTTGAGGTGTCTGTCTAACCTCACCGCAGATGAAGTAAAGTCTGTGACTATGAGTACTTAATCTAATAAATCTTTAATAGGGTCTTCGTGATTTTTTTTTCTATGTATATAAGACATGGTTTTGAATATTAAGAGTTTTAGCTTTATTATTTTTTATGTCCATAAGACATATTTATTTGGTTAAAGTCTAGTAGCCTCAAGGCAGAAGTTATGTTCTGTATTGTAGTTTTACCTTAAATTAATAGTTATTTCCAATTTAAATTGCCGTTGTGTTGAGACAGACACACCTTCCTAATATAATGTGTGTGTTAGTTCTAATTTAACAAGTCACGCCCTTTCATAATAATATAGACACCACCATAATTGACTTGGTCGTGGGTCTAACCATGGTGCTTCACACCAAACGTCCCTAATGAGATAACGATATCTAAATTATCTGATTTAATTTCCTTTAATAAACAAGGGAATGTTTTGTATAATATATCTTATAACCATTTGTAATTGTTTCGTTTTGTTTGGATTCAGATAAACTGATTTGTTAAACTTGTATATCTCTTTTATTCTGGTTCCTTCCCTTCTTGTATATTTTGTTACTGTGTTCGTCAATTCTTTTATCAGATAGGAAAAGCGGCGATACATAAATACGTTTTTCTCACGATAGACTAGACAGCGTATGACGGGGAGATTGGGATTCGAATACCGGTCGGGTGTACTGAGGGTCATTTTGACTGAATGTTTTTTTTTAAACTTTATTGATATCCATATAAATGTGGGTACACTTCCTCTTTATTTAACCTACCTCATCCATATCAAATTAGCGTAATTAATACATATGTATACAACCGGAATGATATGTGGGGACTATAATAATATGTAAAAAAAACTTTCCTAGGATCCCACTGTTGTGGTCTCCGAGCCTGCAGGGCCTGACCACAGCTGTGGGTATTGAGGCCTGGTCACATGTGATACTGTACACACACACACACACACACACACACACACACACACACACACTGAGTTATACGCACCGCAGCCTGATGTAAGCTCGTCAAAGTCCGCCGCGGGCTGTTTTCGGAACAAATGATCCCAGAACTGCGAGCCAAGAGAATCAGCTGAAAACAAGAGTCAACATTTCAGAAAGAGACGGGCTCATTAATATATGGGCTTCATATTAGTCTAGGTTTCGTATTAGTCTATTTCATATTAGTCTAAGTATCATATTAAGCTAGTTTCATATTAGTCTAGGTTTCATATTAATCTAGGTTTCATATTAATCTATTTCATATTAGTCTAGGTTTCATATTAATCTAGGTTTCATCTTAATCTAGGTTTTATATTAATCTAGTTTCATATTAGTTTAGGTTTCATATTAATCTATTTCATATTAGTCTAGGTTTCATATTAATCTAGGTTTTATATTAAGCTAGTTTCATATTAGTCTAGGTTTCATATTAATCTAGGTTTCATATTAATCTATTTCATATTAGTCTAGGTTTCATATTAATCTAGGTTTCATCTTAATCTAGGTTTTATATTAAGCTAGTTTCATATTAGTATAAGTATCATATTAAGCTAGTTTCATATTAGTCTAGGTTTCATATTAATCTATTTCATATTAGTCTAGGTTTCATATTAATCTAGGTTTCATCTTAATCTAGGTTTTATATTAAGCTAGGTTTCATATTAATCTATTTCATATTAGTCTAGGTTTCATATTAGTCCTGGTCCAACCTCAAGACAGGCTCTAAGTATAACTGTATGTTATTACGAACATTATTGTTTTTGTTTTTGTTCCGACGAGCTTTCCTACTCATTACGAATATAATATATAAATTATGCTGATGTGGAATGGGAAAGTATATCTGAAAGGAAATGAACCCTCATTTTGGCGGAGGTAGTGGGGTAAACCATTTAGGAAAAATTAACCTAAGTACACCCGGCCAAGATTCGAACCCAGACATACCCATCATTAGCAGCCCGTTTTGTTGCGAGAATGACGCCTTAGAACATTCAACCACCAAATCGGGTCCAAACTTTGTGAATTCTTATTTACACTTCTGATTGGTTTATTGATTTACTCATACAAAAAAAAAGTTTTTGGAGTTCCTAAGCCTATTTTTGATTGCTGAGCTGAGGTTCCGCTTCCACTTAAATAATTTACCCTCCTTGGTGGCCTAGTGGGCTAACGCGCTTGTCGTGTTGAGCTCGACTGCTGAGGACGGGGAGATCAAGGTTCGAATCTCGGTCGGGTGAACTGAGGTTTTTTTCCTAAATGTTTTTCCACTCTCCCTCCACGCAAATGCGGGTTCACTTCCTCTAATTTAACCTTCCCAATTCCTAATCCATTAGAGTAATTAATACTTAAAGCGTATAACCCGAACGGGTAGTAGGACGCGGTGCTAAATATTATAATACTTAAATAATTTAACAATGTATATATATTTAAAGATAAAATTATTAGGTTGGGATGGCAGGTTTCTAGTTAAGGAAAGTATTTTGGCCGTTCTATAGCGATATATTTTTTTCAATAAAATACATCAAATATTGTTCCAGTAGAAAAATATAATTTAATGTTCTTCACGTGGTGATATCAAAAGTTGTTGAATATCGGTCGAGGGCGTCCTGGAATTTAATGAAAACTTTATGTCTTCATTTAAAAAGGTTTATCATCTAATGACACCGTGTTGACGACAGATATTCAACAATTGTTGATATCCCTATGTGTAGAATACTTGACTATGTTTCTCCTGGAGAAATATTTGATTTATTTTGGCACAAAATAATTATTTTCTCTGAAAACTGCAAAAACACTTACCTTATATCACGTCCCTTTCCACCTTAACACTTATAGTTCGTCAGTGAAGTCTTAAAATTTATACTTCCCGACTTTTTTACGCTCATTTTTACGAAGTTGTAAATTTATATTCACACAAACGCTATTGTATTAAGCTTTTAAGGTGGAAAAGCAAATTGTGTTTTAATCTTAAGAAACTTTTCCAGACTAGACTTTACCATTTTCTCTACTTTCAACAAACTGGTAGCACGTTGAAACTTTGGGCTTTGGTGGAAAAGCGTTTTACAGCAATTTTTATAATTTATTAGTTACTCAAAGAGTTTTTATTAGCGACCCCGTGTCATACTGCCCATTCCAACTATTTTGGAATTAAAATAATTAATATAATGGAACAAGATAATTAAAAATTTAATAAGCTATGCACTGAAATGACGCGGTAAGTAAAACTTTAAGAAGAAATAAGTAGTTCAGTGCACCCGTCGGTAATTTAATCCCGGACATTTGGATCAGAATAGGGACTAAGCTCGCCAAACACATATAACAGGTCTTGTGTCTGTACTGAGTAGGGTCTTTTTTTTCCTGAATTAATTCATACTTTCTTCGGCGGCCAAATAATTAACTCGCAACAGACTTTACTGACAATTATGCAGAGATCGGGGTTCGAATCCCGGTTGGATATATCGAGAGTGATTTCCTCCAATATTTTTCCACTATCACTCCACGCAGATGAGAGTTTACTTCCTTTAAATTTAAACATGTAACATCCCTTAACACATCAGTGCTATTAATGCACAGGCTTTTATAGTCCTAATGATTAGTGAGTAAAAAAATATATTTATACTTATTGTTTGGTTTAAATTTAAGCTTTATCAGCGTTAATTATTTTTTAATCATGGGTAATTCAGTAAATATCAAAATTATATCCAAATAGGGAGAAAAATTGTTTCATTATACTCAAGATAAGATCAAAATTTATATAAGTTTATTCCTATAAATATAAGCTACTTATAAGGAAATATGTTCTAAATGCCTCAACCATAACTACTTTAGATACGAAATAATTAGCAACACATTTGAAACACACTAAAACTTTTCTCCGAATTAGTGGTTACACAGTTTAAGGTGTCTTCCTCATATTATATTGGATTCCTGATTATGCCATTGTCAAGGGTTTTAATCCTTTCTGGATATACTAAAGCTAATTTATTTAAAATTGGTTTTCACTCACGCTTTATTCTATTCGGGTGCATTTCTTCTAAATTATACTTTACTCCTACTCGATTAAGGTAGTTAATGAGAATAGCTCAGAATGATATTATAACGTGGATGTATGCACGTGAATATTTTCAAAATTTATATCATCAACATTATTGCATGAGATATATATGACCAAATATTTCAGATAAACCACATCATTATGA
Organism: Timema shepardi; assembly: GCA_902151425.1. Lineage (NCBI taxonomy): Eukaryota > Metazoa > Arthropoda > Insecta > Phasmatodea > Timematidae > Timema > Timema shepardi. The sequence continues at coordinate 39,085 of CABFVX010005730.1, read as the reverse complement.
AAGTAGGTTCAATCCTCGGTCCCGGCACAGATTTATCTGATTACCAAACCTTTCCTTCACCTCTGACAAGACATCTTGTGAATGTGGGGAATGCCAGGCTTCCACCGTGGTTCGGATTCCACGTTAAACTGTAGGTCCTTCATTTCATCTCCCAATCACCCTACCATTACACATTAGCGTAAGTGCGTGTAACCTGAACGGGTAGTAAGACGCGGTGCTAATAATAATAATTATAAAAGTAAATCAATTGGAGATATGACTGTTTTTCATTAAACAAGAAGACAATTGGGTATGTTCAGAAATCAGAGATAAATAAGTTTTAAGAGAACCTGTCTATGTAAGAATGTGTGCGTTCTATTTGAGTTTGGACAGGTAACGAAATAGGTTGGATTGTAAGAATTTTAATTTTGTTCAGGTCTATTATTTTCTTTATTAAATTAAGTTTGTGGTTATTATTTTGACTTTACTAGAACTCTATGCGACCAGTTGCCACAATACTATTTAATGACTTTCTCACAATATTAATTTTCAAATTTGTTTTTGACGGACACTGCATTACGTCGAGATAAACACATTGCAATTATAACAACACTACATCAGATCCACAAGAATTAGACGTATTTATCTGGTTTACAATTTCCAGACTTTATATTGTTTCCTGATAAAGGTAAACATATTGCCGATCAGACATTTTATTATGATTGTTTTTCTCAAGTTAAACTTTTTTTTTCAACAATGACTATGTAAAAAAATATTTTGACCAAATTCGTTCCTTCGACTCGAATGCAATGTCCTATATTCTACTATTTATTTCTGTTAACTATTATTAACCGCATAAAGGAAATCAATTAATTATTTGTTTCAATAAACCATAATATATATTGGTACGTCAACAGTTTTTCAGCAAATTAATACTTAAAATAACTATTGTTATCTGAATTAAACTAATTTGATCGGATTATAAATTAATTGTTTTGTAACTTTATACCTTAGCAGACGTCTGTTGATAAGGGCCAATTTTAAATATAACAATTATTTATTTTAAAAAAAATATTTTTTCTTATTTTTGTAATTCGAATCAATTGTTGATCATTTCATTTATATTATTATTACCATCATCCACTATTATCTACCACGTTATCATTGCTATCAAAACCCCATCATTAGCTATGTCTCGCCTGCAAGCAGTTCACAGGGATGCCAACCTTGGAGACTAGTATTGTTGTGCGCAAGATGAAACCATTGTTGACTAAGTCCAATTAAGCTATTTTTCCCCGACGTGACCCAGAAATCTTGAGAAAGTTTTGTATTCGATTTGAAGTATTGTTATTTTTATTTTTACCCCAAGATAATTATGTCGTTGTTGTTAAACGTATATGTTAGTTTTGGACCCAAAGAATTGTACTCATTTTAAATCTGAGATAGCTTATTTTTCTTTTCTTAAATATATTTATTTACTACTTCTTTAATGACACAATTGAAGTTAGAATAAAAAGATTAGATGCCTTTTAATAATTCCCCCTAATTATAAATACATACAGTATAGTTTTGTTTTAAGTTACTTTCTAAAAGATTTAAAATAATTTAACTAACAAACTTTACCGTTAATAATCGCTAAAATTTTCTCTCCCTCTGCTTGAATAAAAGTTATTAGAGCTCTTCCAGCTGATGGAAAACATCGTCAACGCTTTTTAGAAATAAAATTAGTCACAAGATGTAAGCTTACTTTATTAAACCTTGCAAGATACTTTTTTTTCCTTCTAGAGATAGGAAGATAGTTCTCTCTAACTTAATAGAAATATTGTAAGAAACTTTTTATTTAATTTTGTCACGGAGCATAGTTAAAGTTAAAACCTTTACTAACTAGTTTACCATCCATTGTTGTCTCTTTTGAAATTTTATGACACACTAAGGGAAACAAGTTATTAGAAATATATAATATATAAACTCGTTTTGAGCTTTATTACCAGTTGAAGGTTTTTTTGTTGACAACATTGATTCGATATTAACTGGGTTATTTTAGAAACGCATCTTATTACATGTTCAGGTTATACTTATATTTATTATTATTATTATCTTCGCGTCTTACTACCCGTTCGGGTTATACGCACTTACGCTAATATGTAATGGTAGGGTGGTTGTGAGATGAAAATGGAGGACCTACAGTTTAACGTGGGATCCGAACCACGGTGGAGGCCTGGCATTCCCCACATTCACAAGATGTCTTGGCAGAGGTGAAGGAAGGGTTTGGTAATCAGATAAATCTGTGCCGGGACCGAGGATTGAACCCCGGCCGACAGCACAGAAGTCTGACACCTTACCCCCTAGACCGCCAGGTCACCCAAGTATTAATTATCGTTGTATAAGTTGTTATTGGTTAGGGGCTAGTTAGTAATAATGTGTATATGTGTGTGGGTGGGTGTCCGTTGACCACTCCCCAATGGGTTGCAAATTTAGTCACGTCCATGCCCGCCCCACAAATGGCGTATTTTCCGGAAATTTTGGGTCCGGTCTCCCTGAGTGACAGCAGGGAATATCCTCTCTATTTATCAAGATAAACTGACATCCCGGTGAGGCCCCAAGGGCGCAAGTTTACGTAAACGGCAGAGAAAGGGAGTAAAGTGTTGCCATAGCGACGAGTTTAGGGGAAAAGACGCTCCGTTTCACACCGAGGGCCTCCCCCCCTCCCACCCAGTCTCGTCAAAGGAGGCCAACACCGTCTTGAAAGGAAAGAAGCTTAGCTCATAAATAGAACATTTTGACTGGGGGGTGGGGGGTGGAACGTTTCGAAGATTCCGGAGTCATTCATCAGGAACTACGTCACAGATTTAAGTAATAACATTCTTGTTTCAGAACATTAGGAACGTATTTGAGGCGTTCCGAGAGTAACTGAAGGACAAGAACATGAGAATAATACGCTAGCAGCAGTTATCTCTGGTAGCTCGCCTCTCGAGTGACAAGGGATATTTGTTAGCACCGCGTCTTACTACCCGTTCGGGTTAAACGCTTATATACTAATTACACTAATGGTTTTAGGGATAAGGAAGGTTATTACTATAGTAAAATGTACCCGCATTTGCGTGGAGAGAGAGGGGAAAACAATTTTGAAAATACACCCGCCCGAGATTCGAACCTCGATCTCCCCGTCATCGGCAGTCTAGTCTACTGCGAAAGTAGCGCCTTAGACTATACGGCCATCGAAGAGGGTAGGTACAAGCTGTTAACAGTCAGTAAAGTGATAGTTTTATTTCATCTAATATTTTATTTATTTTTATAACAAGATCAAGGGATCTCATAGAAGTTTAAATATTGACTATATTTAATCTAACTCCAAGTCGGCCCCGTGGTGTAGTGGTCAGGGAACCTGGCTACGAGATTGAGGGTCCCGGGTTCAACTCCCGGCTGGTACCCTTGGTATTTTCCCCTCTAGGGGAATAGTCCCAATGGTAACCAGGGTTTGGCTGAAGTTAGGTTAAGACTCCTACTGGTCCATACCTCCATATTCACTATCATCACAGCATCTCATAGCGGGCACGACATGCGGACAGCCTCCTATGGTGTACCCTGAGAAACGATCTGCGCTCCCAGAGTGGTTAAGAGTCTACATATCAGGTGACCAAACCTGGGTGTCAAAGTCCCTCCCGGTCAAATGGGCCATATTTTTTTTTTAAATACCTAAATATAGTTTCAAGCAAACGCAGCCACGTCACCCTCAAACTGCCCCTTGACTTAGGAGTTCTGGCTTCAAATCCTGGGTGAGTGTGTCTTGATGGTTGTTTTCAACTCCCCCTCCAAGCGCTGATGCGTATACACTTCCTTTAAATACTCTCCTTATCGTCAATTAATTTTTGTAACCACGTCTCTCTAGCCATTCGGGCTAATGTTAGGGGTGAAGAAGGTGGAATTTATATTAAGTGTGCCCACATTTGCATGAGAGGAGAGTGGAAAACCATTTAGGGTAAAAATCTAAGTATACCCCCAATCGGGATCTGAACTTCGATCTCTCTGTCTTCAACAGGCCAGCCTAACACGAGAGTGACGTCTTAGACCATTCTGCCACTGAAGTAGGTAATAAATGTTCTAGTCGAACATTTAAAACTTAGTACAGTAGAATCTTGATAGCAAAGACCTTTATAGAAAATACAAACACGTTTTTATTGCGGTCAACATTGATAGCATTTTATCATATTATTATCGTTACTTTATTATATCAATCAGGTGACCTGGCGGTCTAGGGGTAAGGTGTCAGACTTCTATCCTGGCGGCCGGGGTTCCATCCCCGGACCCGGCACATATTTATCTGATTACCAAACCCTTCCTTCACCTCTGACAAGACATCTTGTAAATGTGGGGAATGCCAGGCCTCCACCTCAGGCCTCCACCGTGGTTCGGATCCCACGTTAAACTGTAGGTCCTCCATTTCATCTCACAATCTCCCTACCATTACACATTAGTGTGAGTGCGTATAACCCGAACGGGTAGTAAGACGCGGTGCTAATAATAATAATATATCAATCGAATGTGACCTCTCCAGATCACGTGAATTGGCATGTTTACACATGGAAATAGATCTACAGTGAGATCTACCTTAACGGACACCTCTGAATAGCGGGTTCTTCTTTATAACGGACAGTTTAAGTTTCCTCGGCAAAGAAACCAGGGGCTCTTACGGCGAAACAACCTCCCGATAGCGGACTATCTCGTTAACAGAAACGGGCACTTCTAAATACTCATATTTATGCATATCAAGCTATGAACAGCGAGGAGGAATCATTGAAATAAAGACACAATTTTTTAGTATTTGACTGTAGGAATGTCAAGGATAGGCCTACCATTGTCTCACGCGAGGTGTGAAGATTCCCATCCCCTTCCGAGCTAGCCTCGGGGATGTATCATCGGTCATCGATGCTCGTGCCTACTGAACACAGATTGTATTTAACTTTATCTGCGTATTGTTCTGTATATTATGTCATATGTACAGTGATCTACGTACAGTAGTTATTCGTTAGTAATAAATCCTGCATAATGTACAGTGAAATAATTAGATTGTATTAATTTATATTGGAGACTTGGCGGTCTAGGGGGTAAGGTGTCAGATTTCTGTGCTGACGGCCGGGGTTCTAATCCTCGGTCCCGGCACAGATTTATCTGATTACCAAACCCTTCCTTTCACCTCTGACAAGACATATTGTGAATGTGAGGCCATGCCAGGCCTCCACCGTGGTTCGGATCCCACGTTAAACTGTAGGTCCTCCATTTTCATCTCACAATCACCCTAACATTACACATTAGCGTAAGTGCGTATAACCCGAACGGGTAGTATGACGCGGTGCTAATAATAATAATTAATTTATATTCAAAGTGTTTAAGTTAATACTGATTAAACTTTGTCCAAAAAGAATGATCTGAAAAAAAAAATATTTTTACAGATAACAGACACCTCTTATTGAGGATCATGTTTTTGATCCCCCTAAAATGTCCGCTATTAAGAAATATCCCTTCAGTAGCTTTGCCAGCTGTCAGACGAGGTTCTCCCGATGAATGTTGGACTGTATAGATCTACTCACAACAATTCCACTCGTCACTTCCGTTAGGACAGTCTTCCAGGGCGTCACAGTTGCTCTGCTGAGGGACGCACACCTCCGAGTCATGGCATCCGAACCACCCTTTCTGGCACTCGCTGGCGACTGTTGCCAGCACTGTAACAATGACAGACACTAGTTACATATCTATCATAGTAACCAACCTTTCTGGCACTCTCTGGCGACTGTTGCCAGCTCTTTAACAATGACAGACACTAGTTACATATCTACCATAGTAACCACCCTTTCTGGCACTTGCTGGCGACTGTTGCCAGCACTGTAACAATGACAGACACTAGTTACATACCTACCATAGTAACCACCCTTTCTGGCACTAGCTGGCGACTGTTGACAGCACTGTAACAATGGGAAACACTAGTTACATACCTACCATAGTAACCAACCTTTCTGGCACTCGCTGGCGACTGTTGACAGCACTGTAACAATGACAGACACTAGTTACATACCTACCATAGTAACCACCCTTTCTGGCACTCGCTGGCGACTGTTGCCAGCACTGTAACAACCATATACATTAGATACAAATCTTTCAAAGAAGCTAATATCTAAATAAAATATTATCTTATAGTAAAGTTTATATTAACACAATTTTTTTCTTTATATTTCCCCCCTCTCTTTTATGGATATCATTTATTCCAGTTAACGTAATTGTTGGAATTGTTATATAATCTGGATCCACCATTTTCCTGACATATTTATTTCTGTATAGGACAGGATAGTACTAGACTCAGACACTTGAATGGTGTGTCCACGGACTAAACTTCATGCCTACCTGTCTGGTTTGCCAGTGGTGGTGATATTGGGGCTAGAACCCAGGGCGAGGGAACTGGAGTTATTCTCCCCCTTACCGATTTTGTTTTTCACTTTTCCTCCCCGCAAATGTTGATACACTTCTTCTCAAATCTATTTTCCTTCACCCTAATCTAATTATTTTGTTAAATGAAAATAACTCGGATTTTTTCTGGAAATCGGTGCTTTTTACAACAGAGTGAGGGGTGCGAATTTTTGTTTAGCTAAACATTATTCCTTAAAAAAATAAAATACCTTCTCATTGAATCCTGAAAATCCTAAGCCTTAGCAAAGTTGGTAGCGTGTCTACTTACTGAGCTGAAGATCCCCAGTTCGATTACCGACATGGCCGAAAAATGTATGATTGGTGAAAAATATGGGTTCCGCCTTTTACAGGGATGAATTAATGGCTCGAGGTTTTGGTCTTTGTGTCTTTTTTTTAGATTTAAGTTAGTTTATAAGTCGTGTTCTGATACAATCAGTTGGTTCAGGAAAAAAATATTTCCGAGAATCAAACATTATACTGTCGAATCAGCCCCCTCCTAACACCCCCCACCCCCCAACCCCACATTGCCTCACGGATGATTGCATCAGTTTCGTTCTAATTATATTCTCCCATCGCCAAAAAAAAAACTCTGACGTGGATTTCTAAAGGTTATCAATTACTCACCCAATTAATTTAATTAAATACCGAAACTCACCGACGAGATTAAAGTAGCAAAGTAATAAACTAATTGATTTCTTTATTTTGGAAGAACAATTTTATCATAGCTTGGAAGAAGAAATTGATTACATTTCCAGAGAAATATTTGTGGAGAAGATGTTATCTGACTCACGGAGGGAAAGATTTAATTTAAAGGGGGGGGGGGGGAAACACC
>CABFVX010005730.1:8300-18666 GCA_902151425.1 Timema shepardi | reverse complement strand
CGCTGCCCGTTACACACTGGTATAAGAATTATATAAAGATATTAAAAAAATGTCTAAAAATTATAGAAAAATGTTAAGGGTGGACAACCCTTATCACTAAGGGGTATGAAAAATAGATGTTGGCCGATTCTCAGACCTACTCAATATGCTCACAAAATTTCATGAGAATCGGTCAAGCCGTTTCGGAGGAGTACGGGAACGAACATTGTGACACGAGAATTTTATATATAAGATTATCTTAAAAGTGGGTTGTTATAAAATATACTAGATCTACTTTCATATATTCATTTTCAAGTAACATTATCATTAACTTTCACTTTTGAATTAAATTTATCAAAACCTATCAAATAACAATCATAATATTGGAAATTATTATTAGTCTTTCCCGGAAAATAAATTGTATATTTTCTAAACTATGGTGCAAATGAACAGTTACTAATCTCTATCTTGAGCTAGTTCTATCCAGTCCACCTCATTACACCCTATCTATTTCAGGTATATTTCAATGTTATCTTTCCACCTGCGTCTAAGTCTTCCCACTGGTCTCTTCCCATTAAATTGGGCAGTCAGTCTCCTGAGCGCGATTCTAGTTTCTTACATTAGCACTGCTCCCACCGTAACCTGCTAAATTTGATCATCCTAACCCTGTCTTTTTATAAGAGTACAAGGTATTCAACTCATCATTATGTAGCCTTCTCCACTCCATATTCTCTTCATCTCTCATTTTAACAAGATATTTTCCTAGTTACGTCTTTTCCAAACTTTTTAAATTTCTTCTCGTCGTTTCAACGTTTCACAACCATAAATAACAATGTATTGTTTCCATCGTGATCTCTACAGTAGCCCCGTGGCTTCTTTGGTGCTGACTGACAGCTCACAGCTGACTTCTCACAGTCAACTTTTAGGTATATACACTAGCTTCATGGCTTCTTTGGTGCTGACTGACAGTTCACAGCTGTCTTCTGACAGTCAACATTTAGGTATATACAGTAGCCCCGTGGCTTCTTTGGTGCTGACTGACAGTTCACAGCTGTCTTCTGACAGTCAACATTTAGGTATATACAGTAACCCCGTGGCTTCTTTGGTGCTGACTGACAGCTCACAGCTCACTTCTGACAGTCAACATTTAGGTATATACAGTAGCCCCGTGGCTTCTTTGGTGCTGACTGACAGCTCACAGCTGACTTCTGACAGTCAACATTTAGGTATATACAGTAGCCCCGTGGCTTCTTTGGTGCTGACTGACAGCTCACAGCTGACTTCTGACAGTCAACATTTAGGTATATACAGTAGCCCCGTGGCTTCTTTGGTGCTGACTGACAGCTCACAGCTGACTTCTGACAGTCAACATTTAGGTATATACAGTAGCCCCGTGGCTTCTTTGGTGCTGACTGACAGCTCACAGCTGACTTCTGACAGTCAACATTTAGGTATATACAGTAGCCCCGTGGCTTCTTTGGTGCTGACTGACAGCTCACAGCTGACTTCTGACAGTCAACATTTAGGTATATACAGTAGCCCCGTGGCTTCTTTGGTGCTGACTGACAGCTCACAGCTGACTTCTGACAGTCAACATTTAGGTATATACAGTAGCCCCGTGGCTTCTTTGGTGCTGACTGACAGCTCACAGCTGACTTCTGACAGTCAACATTTAGGTATATACAGTAGCCCCGTGGCTTCTTTGGTGCTGACTGACAGCTCACAGCTGACTTCTGACAGTCAACATTTAGGTATATACAGTAGCCCCGTGGCTTCTTTGGTGCTGACTGACAGCTCACAGCTGACTTCTGACAGTCAACATTTAGGTATATACAGTAGCCCCGTGGCTTCTTTGGTGCTGACTGACAGCTCACAGCTGACTTCTGACAGTCAACATTTAGGTATATACAGTAGCCCCGTGGCTTCTTTGGTGCTGACTGACAGCTCACAGCTAACTTCTGACAGTCAACATTTAGGTATATACAGTAGCCCCGTGGCTTCTTTGGTGCTGACTGACAGCTCACAACTGACTTCTGGCAGCTGCTAAGCACATGTTTTTGCAGATAATCTAGTTTGGCGTAGGGATACGAAATTGGGTCTGGTAACTTTTTAAAGCTGTAAGCTGTCAGTTAGCACCAAAGAAGCCATGGGGCTACTGTACATTCCTTGACTACAGGCGAGACGTGAAGGCTTAGCTGGCTGTCCAAACTAAGGTCCTTAGAAACCTGTCCTTCATCTAACCACCCAGATTGTGTCACGTGAGCTAATTATCTGCACTCCATTCGAGAGTTGGTTCGACAGAGTCCTCGAAAGTTTATCTAATATCACACTTTTTTGTTAAAAACAAACCTAATGTATCTCTTTAAACTAGAGAGAACCTTATTCGATGGCCGCAAGGTCTAACGCACTAACCTCGCATTGGACTAGTCTGTCTATTACGGGATGATCAAGGTTCGAATCTTGGTCGAGTGGGCTGAAAATATTTTTTTTTTTTTAAATGGTTTTCCACTCTCCTCCCAAACAAATTCTGTTGAACCTCCTTTAAATATAGGCTACCTAAAAACATTTGTATAAATCAGTACATAAGCGTATGTCTCTAACGGGTAGTAGGACACGGTGTTAGAGATAAACTAAGGGTAGTTTTTGTTTATTTTTTGCAATCAGTCATAACCCCCTGTCCTTGACTGAACGCATTTTAATCATGCTAATATACTAGAGAAGGTAGACTCAAGTGGAAATGTACCCGAATTCACGTTGAGTGAGATTGGAAAACCATTTAGGAGAACCTTTCCCATCTTACACCCAGCCGGAGTTCAACCCCCCACCCCTCCATCTCTACATCTATGAAAAAACGTACTAGGTGAAATTGACGTTTTTTCAACAGGCACATCGATACAAAAAAAATGTTAAATAGCTTATAATCAAAAACTTTTTTATTTCTTAAATGAAATGTCAATTTATTTTCTTATCTATTGAGTAAACTTTCATAATGTTTGGAGAAAAAAATAGTTTAGGGGAAAGCCATGAAAATAAGTTAAATGTATTTATTATAAATTTAAAATAATTATAAAAAATACTATTTTATACTTTTTTATATTTTTAAAGGCACTTTGAAAACATTTTTGTTGTTGTTCTCTGGGGACGTAATTTTGTTGAACACCGAATCATTACTCCTTTCATATTAACGGGAGGAATATATTATTTTAAATAAAGAGACTCAAGAGTTCTTTTTGGTGCCCAACTACCAGCGCCTAAATACTCTCGACCATTGACGATATGATTAAATTATAGCTACCAGCAAACTATGGCAAATACAAATTTTTCCCGCCAAAATTGATTTCGTAATTTTAATTTATTATTAGTATTATTTCATATATCTATCACCGGTGACCTGGTGGTCTAGGGGTAAGGTGTCAGACTTCTATGCTGGCGGCCGGGGTTCAATCCTCGGTCCCGGCAAAGATTTATCTGATTAACAAACCCTTCATTCACCTCTGACAAGACATCTTGTGAATGTGAGGAATGCCAGGCCTCCACCGTGGTTCGGATTCCACGTTAAACTGTAGGTCCTTCATTTCATCTCACAATCACCCTACCATTACACATTATCGTAAGTGCGTATAGCCCGAACGGGTAGTAAGACACGGTGCTAATAATAATAATAATAATAATATATCTATCAGAAGTGACAGCTGCGGATCACATGACCTGGCGTATTAATAGGTGAAAGTTGATCTAGTAGCTTTTATAGTTGTCAAATAAAGTCCTTCCTAGGTAAATTGCACTATAGTAAGAAAATTAACTTATATTTTCTTATATAGTTTCTGTAGCAAAAAAGTATAATTATGTGTATGCTTGACTGTCTGCTTGTGTGAAGGGCAATAATTTGTTAGAAACTAGGTCATTAGGTTCATTAAAAACTACTCATCTAGATAACTAAATAATAATTGATATTAAAACATCTTGAAAGATTCTTAGAACACCGTAAATTAACTCACTTTCAACTTAGAGTAGAGAGGAAAGGTGTGTTATAGAGTACACACTGGTTTAATAAAATGTGGACCTCCTCATATTTTACTAAATACTCCGTTATACTCATTCATGAGAGTTAAATCACAAATGTTCAGAGGGACAACATACCCCGCCCCTGTGTCGTTATATCACTCAACCGATTTGTCTCTCGCGAATGGACTCTCGGTCGTTCAAAGACTTAATGTTTAATCGCTTTGAATTAAATGTGCCCATGAGTAGATGGAAATACCCACTTTGGTGGCCGCGCGGTCTAATGCGCTACTCTCAAGTTGAACCAGACTATCAAAAAGATGGACAGATCGGGGTTCAAAACCCGGTAAGCCCGATTTTTTTACTAAATGGTTTTCCATTCTCCTTCCATGCAAATGCGAATACACTTTCTCTAGAATTAAATCTGGTTAATCACTCACTACCCCAGCAGATGAGTTATTGTATGTGTGGGATAACTTGAACGGGTAGTAAGACGCGGTGATAACAATTAAAATGTAAGGCTTTCAGATAGGTCTTGTTTGCTTTGGAGGGAAACTTCGTAGCTAAGAAATGAAGAGGTTAGTTTGAATGACTGCGAGGAACTCTATAATTTAGTACAAATAGAATATGTTATAATTGATTAGATGTATAGCTAATATATCATTTATTTTGCTATCTGAAGCATTTTAACGTGTTTTTTTTAAACAAAATTGAGGTATTGGCGTGTTTATTGTAACTACAGTAGCCCCGTGGCTTCTTTGGTGCTGACTGACAGTTCACAACTGACTTCTGACAGCCAATATTTAGGTATATACCTAAATTTTGACCGTCAGAAGTGACAGCCGCTAAACACATATTTTTGCAGATCATATGGTTCGGCGTAGGGATACATAATTTGGTCTGGTAACTTTTAAAAGCTGTCAGTCAGCACCAAAGAAACCATGGGGCTACTGTATTTCTAATGTTTTACCAGGTACACTACACGTCATATTTCTACTAATATATCTAATATCTAATGGTATATTAATAAAATGAATAGTTTGTCTGTGACGATCACTGAGCGACATCCCCCGCAAGTCTAGGGCTGAAATGTTCACGTTAGGGGACCACGTGTGTGAACATTTTGTGCACCTAGAAGCTGGGATCTTACAATTTTTACTGTATACATATTTTTAATTAATTAAAAACAGGGTCGGAAGCAAAAAAAATGTCCAGCGGCGCTAACTTTTAAAATTACCTCCCACGTACAATCATCAAACTGAAAATATTTCTTCCCGGTAACGCCGGCGGCTTCAACCAATACTTGGTATAAAAGTTATTAAATAACTTTCGGCGAGTCACTGAACCAAAATTTAATAAAACACTTCAAGTTTCTTAACGGACAATACTTTATTTTGTCCGCACTTTAATGTTGGCTATGAGATTCCTTTTAAAATTGCAGTTTTTCATGTTGAACGGTCTAGGGGGGTAAGGTGTCAGACTCTGTGCTGGCGGCCGGGGTTCAATCCTCGGTCCCGGCACAGATTTATCTGATTACCAAACCCTTCCTTCACCTCTGACAAGACTATGTGGGGAATGCCAGGCCTCCACCGTGGTTCGGATTCCACGTTAAACTGTAGGTCCTCCATTTCATCTCAATATCACCCTACCATCACACATTAGCGTAAGTGGGTATAACCCGAACGGGTAGTAAGGCGCGGTGCTAATATTAATTAATTTTCATGTTGAACAGTTTTTTCTTATTTCTTATTTAGCACCGCGTCTTACTACCCGTTTGGGTTTCACGCTTATATATTAATTACAATAATGTATTTAGAGATTAGGAAGGCTATATTTAGAAGAGGTGTAGCCGAATTTGCTTGGAGGGAGAGTGTAAAACCATTTTGGATAAACCACCCAACCAAGATTCAAATCTCAATCTCCCCGTTATCGACAGTGTCTAATCAACTGTAAGAGTGACACTTTAGACCATGTGGCCACTGAAGTTGGTTTGAGCTTTTTTCAATTTTTTTCAAATCTCTTTTTTTTTTCGAAATGAGTATCTTTTCCGGAAGAGAAACTAAACAAACATCCACTCTTTGGATACAGAAGTTAATTATGTTTGAGTTATAATTAAATTAATATATCACCTCTTCAAATAGTGTTATAACATTGTTCTACTATGGTCTCCAGTGCTAGAACAAGCTATCACCTCTTCAAATAGCCGATCTAAAGACCCACACACACGATCATGCCCCACTTGAGGCCAGACTTGTCAATTGGACTGTTCATTCCTAAAGTGATCGTGGGTAGTGATCGTGAGTGGAGCATGATCACAGGACAGCCCGTGTGGGAGTAACGTCAAAGCTCGGAGCGACTGACGCATGCGCAGTGAACCTAACATTCCTCTCTTTGTGTTTTTTGTGCGCTGGAAGCTGTTCTCATTTTATCATCACCTCCAGGCATGAATCAAACTCTGTTGAATTCGTGACCGACTTTATCAATTTGTACAAATAGTTTCCGGTTTTGTGGAAAGTGAAAAAGAGTATAGTAATAAGATTGAAAAGGAAGAGGCTAATCAGAAAATGGTTGATTTAGTGAAAACGTTTATTTTATTAAATCACTGCAACGCTCCACTATCAACAAATTCTCGAGTACAAAATTTACGGTCCACGTAACAGGGAATGACAGTCCCAGCATGACAGTATGTGATGAATGACAGTCCCAGCATGACAGTGTGTGGTGAAACATGGATATCCGGGAATGACAGTCCCAGCTATGACAGTGTGTGGTGAATGACAGTCCCAGCATGACAGTGTGTGGTGAATGACAGTCCCAACATGACAGTGTGTGGTGAATGACAGACCCAGCATGACAATGTGTGGTGAATGACAGACCCAGCATGACAGTGCGTGGGGAATGACAGACCCAGAATGACAGTATGTGGTGAATGACAGACCCAGCATGACAGTGTGTGGTGAAACATGGATATCCGGGAATGACAGTCCCAGCTATGACAGTGTGTGGTGAATGACAGTCCCAGCATGACAGTGTGTGGTGAATGACAGTCCCAACATGACAGTGTGTGGTGAATGACAGTCCCAACATGACAGTCTGTGGTGAATAGTGTCACTACTGACTGACAAGTGACAACCTCTGAGACTATAGCACGGTGTTAACGAGCCACAGTTCCAGGAACTGCCCAAGAGGAGAGCGGTAGTTCTCTATGTGTATCCTGATCCACTCAGCGGTTAGTATTATGTCCTTACCCCCAGGGTCCTGGGGTCAAATCCCACCAGCGTCCTTCTCTTAGATACACGAGACTTGCCCTCCACAGCCTCCAATAACAGGAACAAACACTGCTCTCCCCCGGGCAAGAGTGGACTATCGCTCATTCCGCCACTACACGACATTGTGAGGACGAGGGGTTGGGGTGGGAGAGAGAGAGAGAGAGAGAGAACAGCACCTTAAGAAAATCACAAAAACGAAACAAATTGCTTTTGACAGAGATAATGAAAATATACCTCGAGGCTTTCTGAAAAGATGTCTTCTCTTTATAAAAATAAATTGGTAGTGGGTGCCTGGTAAAAATGGAGACATTTACTTAAAACTCGTTAGACACGTGAAATGAATTCATAGAAATTGTTCCAGACACATTCCACCGAGGAGTATGACCCTTAAATCTCCATTTCCCGGAACTCTATTTAAAAACTATATTATTTAATAGAAAGTAAAATATTTGTTTTATATTTCAAATTGATGTTTTTTTTCTTTTTAGTAGTCCTATAAAAGCTTTTTTGCGACGTTAAGCTATTTTCTATATCAAAGAATTGTGGAAATATAATCAATACCATATATATATTAAAGTTACCTCTAAGTAAATTCTACGAGAAAATTTAATGTACCATTTTGTTTGTGATGTTAAAAATAATATTTAAGCCTAGATCCGTTTTTAATAAAAATTCGTGAAGGTTTATTTTTTTTCTATTTTGTTTTCTATTTTCCCCAATTAGTAAACTACCCTTCATTTTAAGGCTAGAAAACTAAATTCATAAAACTCTTTAGAGAACCTTATAAAAACATTAATATATATATATATTTTTTCATCCCGATCAGTGAAATGGTCCCGGCACCCGGCCAAGATGTAATCACGAAAAAAACACTTTTCAGGGTTAAGAGGGGGAGGGGGTGTCATGAAGTGTCAACATCAGCAAAAACTTTCTTTTTTTTTGCGATCACATCACTTCCTTTATCTAAAGGGTTGCGCGAAAAAAAAAAGGTAATTGTTTCAAAGAGGGTGACCTGGCGGTCTAGGGGGTAAGGTGTCAGACTTCTATGCTGGCGGCCGGGGTTCAATCCTCGGTCCCGGCACAGATTTATCTGATTACCAAACCCTTCCTTCACCTCTGACAAGACATCTTGTGAATGTGTGGAATGCCAGGCCTCCACCGTGGTTCGGATTCCACGTTAAACTGTAGGTCCTCCATTTCATCTCACAATCACCCTACCATTACACATTAGTGTAAGTGCGTATAGCCCGAACGGGTAGTAAGACGTGATAATAATAATAATAATAATAATGTTTCCAAGAAAACAATATGTACTGGAGTAACTGGTCCTCTGTTCGAACTAAGGTTGTTATAATTATAATAAATGGATAATGAGGGTCGCTAATGATTTTCAGGGGAGAGGAGGTAGTATTTGAACCCCCCCCCCCCTTACAATCTCTCAAACAATCTAAAAACTAAGCTCCCTAGAGATTAGGATCGCACGACTATATGTGTGTAGACTAACGTCTGCTTCGTATTTTTTTTAGAACCGCGTTTTTACTAAATTTTCAGGTTAGACGAAAACGTACTAATTACCTCTAAGGAGATAAGGATGAGGAAGGTTGAATATAGAGGAAGTGTATTTGTATTTGCTTGGAGGGAGAAGAGAAAATTATTTTGGGGGAAATCCACTATCATTACATTCTACCGGGATTCGAACTTTTATCTCCTTGTCATAGGCAGTCTAGTCTAACACTAGAGTGACGCCTTAGACCATGCGTCCACCAAAGCAGTTCTAAACATTGTTACATGTGAGAAGGATTAAATGACTTTTTTTTTGTTTTTGGATAATTTCCATATTCTATATCTGTACCAGCTTCGGTGGTCGCATGGTCTAAGGCGTCACTCTCTTAATGGAATGGACTGTTGATAATGTGGATATTAGGGTTAGAATCCCGGTTGGGTGTATTTAGGGTGTCTTATACTAAATTGTTCCCCACTCTCCTTCAACACAAATGCGGGTGAATTTCTAAATTCTCTCCTCAACCGTACCTTATTAGTTTATATATATAGCCTGACTGGGTAGTAAGACTATATATATAGCCTGACTGGGTAGTAAGACTATATATATAGCCTGACTGGGTAGTAAGACTATATATATATATAGCTTGACTGGGTAGTAAGACTATATATATATAGCTTGACTGGGTAGTAAGACTATATACATATAGCCTGACTGGGTAGTAAGACGTGGCACACAACCAACCAAAATTATTTTCAAATCAGTTGCATATACTCATAATAATAGCCCTGACAATTATGTCTTAATATTATCTAAGTAACGATGCCATTATAATTTGTTAAAAGTGTAATCTCTTAAAATGCAAGTCCTGAAATTTGATGTCCTTAAAACTATAACTTTTTTTTAAATTATAGTTTATTAATGTATCGCGGCTACTGGAATATTTACTATCCCGGAAGACGCAGGTGTGGCCGGCCGATATTGAATAAAGCTGAGGAGCTAATGATGGCCATTTTCACCGACGTTGTCCCTAGAGAAGCTATCATACGATCTATCTTATCACTTCCCATCTATATCTTCATAGAGGAAGGCTAATATCGCCTCTAAGTGATGGTGATGACGTACTCGAAATAAGAGATTACTTTGGAGGAAAAATCACCCATGGGACAGACAACACCCACTAAATAATGTCCATCTCTGAAAAATAGACTATATCTACTAGATGGTGTGTCACCCCTGAAAGATAGACAATATCTAGTAGATAGTGTGTCACCCCTGAAAGATAGACAATTGCCACCAGATGATGTGTCACCCCTGAAATATAGACAATTATTACTAGATGATGTGTAGTTCTGTGAACAGTAGACATCCCTCCATGTTATATCGTTACAGGGTGACAGGGTTTAGGGGTAAGGTGTCGGACTTATGTGCTGGGGGTCCAGGGTTCAATCCTCGGTCCCGGCACAGATTTATATGATTACCAAACCCTTCCTTCACCTCTGACAAGACATCTTGTGAATGTGGGGAATGCCAGGCCTCCACCGTGGTTCGGATTCCACGTTAAACTGTAGGTCCTCCATTTCATCTCACAATCACCCTACCATTACACATTAGC